>JAJMKT010000060.1:0-73203 GCA_030563985.1 Geotrichum restrictum | reverse complement strand
TATTCACTTCGTTAATCAATCCTGGGAACTTTTCCTTTCTTTAAAAAAATAAATAAATAAATAAAACAGTATGTTCGAAGGGCCATCGATCTAGGAACATGTCACGGAGGGGGTCATCGCACTAAGCAGTTTCTAACTCCACACTGTGATCGGAGAACGCAGAACAGCGGGAGCAACTCACCACTTGGGTCAAAAGGGGGCATCGCGATCAGGCAACTGGGTGTGGTTTAGTTAAATTCGCTCCCTCCCTCCAAGGTAGCGGGGAGTAGTCGAGTACATATTCGAAGGTACGTCCCGATGGAAAGTTCGATGATGCGTTTATGGCACATCTTTTATAGCATAGCAGCACGGTGAGAATGCCGTGCTTGCCAAGGGTCTGTGGGGGTTCCCAGATAAGACGACCAATACGGACGTTGTTCTGGACCTCTAGAGCTTTCCGAAGGGCGCTCAGTTTCTCCCGGTCGTTGCCTTCTTTGCAATCGTAAAGGTTGAACGTTTTAACAGGGAACTCGTCAATTATTGTGGGGTACCAAAGTGTGCAGTCGACAACGGTACCTGCACCACCCGATAGAAAGTCAGTGCCATTTCTGAAGGCGCGATCAATAGTTTTTCCAGTCATATTGTAGGTTGCGAAGTGAATGATGTGGTTATCTTTTGTGTCGTAAGTGTTTGATGGCGACCCCAAATTTTACTTCGTAGTATGAGTTAAACGTCTTGGTGAAGAAGGTCTTGCCTATAGAGCGGTCCAATAAAACCGTGAATGCAATGGCTTGGTCCCTAGTGCGGTCAGAGAGAGCACCTCCAACGGTGTCTTCCTTACGCCCAGGCTCGTACCTAGTGCGATGAACGGGAGCACTTGCAGCAGTGTCTATCTTATGCACAAGCTTGTGCTCAGAGCGTTTGCGTTTGTGGGATGGCGCCATATTGACTGATGAAGTGGGGAGTTAGCAAGGGTAGAGATGGAAAGAGGAGACAGATGATACCTGGAGACCGTGGGTAGTCGAACGGTGTGGTTATGGGTTTGAATATTACTAACTTGGAGAAGAGAAGCACTAGAGCAGAGGGGAGACAGGTCCTGGATAGCTGATAGGGTTCTGTGGTAGTTATTGTGAGAAAAATAATCACCCTCAAAATGGAGGATTGGGGTGATTTAAGTATAAAACGAGGAGATAAGGAGCGAGGGAGCAACAAGGCCATATATGCAATTAATTGCTGGAGGTTGCTTCGAGATAAGGTCAATTCTATACCGGTTTACAGTAGCACTAGGCTACTATTAGCTGATATCGAGCTCAGCCAAGCCAGGCCTACATGTTTTTACATAGAATGTGCATCACAAAATTTCAAATTAATGGCCCGAGTCGTGTGATGTTCATAAGGGTAATTCGGAGGGATATGGTATCGATATCATGATAACCTACCTAGTACTGTATTGGGACCGATAGATATGGGCGGGTGAGGCGAGGTACTAGGGGCAAAGAAACACTGCAGTACTTTGGGAAGCGGAGAGTGAATCCGTAAACGGTATCGGTCGATGAGATGAGATGAGAGGGACGGAGCATCCACAGAACGCTTACGATGGTGATTAAACCCAGACAATCAGACCAGAGCCTATCATGTCCGTTAGCACCGTTAGCTTCCCCATTTGTAGACTATAGCGAAGGTGACCCGCTCTCATCAAAAGGTTCCTCGGATACTTCTTTCTTTTCTTTTCCAACTGTTTCACTGATACAGCATGTTTGCGCACGGCTGCGGCTAGCCGCATCCTCCTTCCATTTACTAGGCGGTCACATAAGTACACGGTACGAGAACTACATCCAGGGTAACTGCTGAACCTTTGTTTCTAGCTCTCCCATGAGGACTCGAGATGATCATTCACTAGGCCTACTAACCGCTGACGACGACTGTCGATGTCAGTCAAGGAGACGATCGTAATACGAACGCCACTGCTCTATCAATGGCTTGCCGAGTTCAGACGCACTAGACGTCATAGGCTACCAAGCAGATGTTACTAAGCCAACTAATGCACTAGCAAAGCCTACTCTCATGACACAAATTGGACTTCATTTGGTGCATCTGTGGATCCCATATTTGACGTCTGTAGGCTAGCACACCTCTCAGTTATTGTGGGCGATACTTTTGTTTCTTCAGTTGTTTCTTCTGTTTCTTCAAGTTCTCCCGCTTCTTCAAGCTCAACAAGTCTAGCCATTTCTAGCTCGGATGTTTTTACTACGTCTTCTTTCTCCATCTAGTGCAGCACTTTCTAACGCTAGTTACCCAGTTTCCTCTAGTTTAGTTTGTTCTAGCTCTACCGGTAGCTCTTCAACCTCCTATAACTCTGCATCTATCAGTTATGCATTTTCTATTTCAGTATCTTCTATTTATTCGAGCTCCGCTATTATTTACTTTAGCTCTGCAGAGCTCTTTGTAAACACCACACATCTGGTTTCATTAACTCTACCGGGTAGGTGCTTAACAGCCATTTCCATCTTCGAATTCGATTGGTCTCATTAATTCCACTTAGTAATCTATTGAGTCGTCTGATTCGATAGAGGTCGTCAGTCATACTAATGGAGATACTAAATTGGATATACAATGTTATATTTCTTTTCATCACATTCATTAGCATATTTAATTCATCAACCACTAGCAGCAATTTTCTTGCGAGGTCTGCTCGTTTCTGAAGTTTGGTTTCTATCAGAACCAAATTGATATGGAAATATTTCTCTGCTAATTGTATAAGCGTAATCAGGATCTTCGGCTTCAAGTGCGTCCAGAAAGGCTACAGTTTCGTAAGATGAAAAGTACAAAGGTTTCGTTCGCTTTGAGCGGTAGTTCATGGTTTTGACTACTTCCTCAGTAATCAAAATGTATTTTGTGCCAGATTCTAAAGAGATGTTAGTACCGATCGATAATTGCAGTGATGGTATACTCACGAGGGCTATCGTAATTAGGTTCGACCAAAAGATGGTCAATGATTGAAGTCAAACCTCGAGCACCAATTCCTTTCTCAAAACACAGTTTTGCAATTTCGTGTAAGGCTTGATTGGTGAACTCTAAACGAACACCCCATTTAGAGAACAGCAACCTATATCGTTTTATCACCGAATTACGAGGTTCAGTAAGCACTCTTTGTAATTCAGCGATAGACAGTTGGGAGGTAGACACCAAGACAGGTATTCTTCCAGCCAATTCCGGAATTATTCCGTAGTGAATCAGGTCCTCGTGGGTTGTGTACTCAAAAATAGGTACCTGAACACCCCCCTCATCAATCAAACCAACCTTGGAATTCTTGGGACCAGTTTCGTTACCAAATATGTCCTTGAGAGTAACCTTGGGCTTAAAAATGTGAGCTTCGCAATAATGTCACAAAAGAATATACACACCTTATCAATTTTGGACAATTTCTCAAGAATGATTTCGTCGAGGCCAGTGAATGCGCCCATGAAAATAAATAAAATGTTAGACGTATCGATCGTAATAGTATCATTTTTGGGGCTGGCTCCGTAAGATGCGCCCATAGGGGAACCGGGCTGGCCATATGGGACATTGAGGGTAACATTTGTACCCTCAACAAGTTTAAGCAAAGCCTGTTGCACTCCCTAGTTTGTGTTAGCATGTTATCCATACGAATTAAAGATAAATACCTCTCCGGAAACGTCTCTTCGGCTATCAAAACTTTGTTTCTTGGACAACTTGTCAAATTCGTCCAACACAACAATTCCAGACTCTGTTTCAGTTAGTAACCAAAAAAATATCCAAAAATTGAGAAAAAAGTCCATACCAATACGGTCGATGTCGTACTCTGCTGCTTGAGCCAATCGCTGAATGCAAACCTCAACATCCTCACCAATGTATCCAGCCTGTGTCATCGAAGTGCAATCTGAAACTGTAAACGGAACATCCAGGGCTCGAGCAAGAACCTTCGTAAGGAATGTCTTTCCGCTGCCGGTAGGGCCCAACAGTAACACGTTAGATTTCTCCAAGATCACTTCATCATCGTCTTCTTTGATTGTATCCCTGAATGTCTCTGTGACTAAGTTAGCAGCCGTGCTTCATAATACAATGGCTCACTTACTTGGTAGCGAGTTCTCTTCCTGGAACTCCATTGCAGCATACTCTGCTTCCTGGCGATCTAATCTATCTTCCATTCGTACACAATGATTGTAAATGGCAACTGAAAAATGTTTTTTAGCCGTTTCCTGACCAATTGTATACTGATCAAGATATTTTTTCAGTTCCTTCGGAGAAGGGAGTCGGTTTCGGCTCTTATTACCAGCGTATCCGGTGCCTCCAGACGGTTTACTTTCAGTTGCGAGGTTGTTATCACGGTCAGGTTTCAAAGACTGTCCAAAATTCGGCGCAATGGAGCTCTTACCGCGCTTGGCGCGTTGAGGTTTTTGGGATTGCTGGGCTCGCTGGGTTCGCTCAGACCAAACAGCAGAGTCTCGCCTTCTGGGAGTTATTTGCTCCGTAACTATCGTTGGCTCAGCTTCGTCTGGAGTAGTTGTATCCTTATCGTCTTCAGGAGCCGTGGCGTCGGACGAGTCATGCGTAGAAGTGGCAACTTTATCTCCGCCATCAGGGAGGTCGTTGTTTTTATCCTTCATAACGGGAGAATTCCAAGAGTGAAATTTAGACAATGAGCCTCGTTGTATAGTTCGAGATTTGTCACATAGGCGAGCCCTTCTAAAATGATGCTGATAATGAATGGAAAGTGACGCCAAGGTCGGCTGTGGCAATGCCGAAAAATTCCTTAAAGATACTGCTCGGAGCATGATGGATAGGCAATTATTTACTCTGCTGTTCAGTGAATACTGTGGATCTAAAGCAATGGTGTATGTCTTGATGAGGATTTCTGGGATAATGGAGAAGGAGCGAAGTAGCAACGAAATTGACTCATTGGAACATGTACAACCCCATAATCAGATAAATCTCTTTTGGGAAGTCAGATTCGATTCCACCACTTTCACCGATATCGGTTCAAACAATCATACAATACGTAGCATTAATGCTCTAGATGTCTGTAAGTAACGCAAGCCTCGAGCAATTCATTAATACTTGAAAATTCAAGCTCAATCTTACGGCTGATTCGCACATGTTTTACCCTACTCTACGCGTGCGGGGTGTGAGCCAATGTGATAAGATCTTAGTGCCAGTGGGCAGTGGTACTGGTGTTTAATATTTTCTAAATTGGTCGAAGTTGAGATGACTAATCTCACGTGATTTTATTTTTTTAAATTTCCAAATTCCTCCCAATATTGATATCAAATTTTTTCCAGATCGTCGTTTCTCCATTGATTACAGAAAGGTTATACACGATGCCACCATACAAGAAGCCTTCAAGAAGTACGGCCGCTGACTTTTTTTCTACGAAAGATGGCAGCGACGTAGAAGAAGAGACATATGCATCAGACGACTCTATTAATGCTAAGAAAGGAGTCCCGACGGCAACCGACTCGAGATTTGCCCAACTGTCAGACGATGAAGACGACGAAAATATAAACGACGACGATGATGAAGATGATGTCAAAGGCAAAGGTGGCGCTTTGAATCAGTCTGCTAAGAGAGGTCACCTGCATGTTTTTGGTGACGACGAAGAGGACGACGACGAAGAGGAAGACGAAATAGATAGCGATCTTGTCCAGGCCTCAGAACAAAAGGATTTCACTGAACTGGAAGACCTCGTACAATCAGCACCAGACGTTAAGGGCAAAAAGCGAAAGAACAAAAAACTAAAGCCTCTAACTCATGAAGAGGTGGAAAAGGTTAACGCTAAGATCAAAAAGACTGGGCTAGTTTATCTTTCTAAAATTCCCCCATACATGAAGCCAATAAAAGTTCGACAGATTTTAGAGCGGTTTGGCGAAGTGAATCGCATATTTTTGGTTCCAGAGGATCATAAGGCCTACCAACGTCGAGTCAAATATGGGGGCAACAAGAAGAAGAATTTCACAGAAGGATGGGTCGAGTTTGTGAAAAAGAGCCACGCCAAGCTTGCTGCAGAAACCCTCAATGGAAACATCATTGGAGGAAAGAAAGGAAACTATTATCATGACGATATTCTTAACATCAAATATCTCCACAAGTTCAAGTGGAATAACCTGACGGAACAAATCTCGTACGAAAAACAGGTTAGACAAGCTAAGCTTCGTGTGGAGATTGCTCAGGCTACACGCGAAAACAAGAACTTCATTAAAAATGTTGAGCGATCAAAGATGGTTGAGGGAATACAGGCTAAGCGTAGGGAGCAGAAGGGAGAAGATGCAACAGCACATGAAAACTCAAAAGTTAGAAGAGAATTCGACCAGCGTGCCGTCAGAACGACTCGCAGTGATGTCTCAAAGCCTTCTGTTGTCAGTGATGAGCGTGTATCCAGCATTCTCAGTAAAGTGTTTTAGTTTTATTTATGGTAGTCTAATAGATTTGCGAACTATTCTTTTCTTGAAACGAAAATAAAGCATTATTGATTATTTACAGGGAAATTTATAAAATTTGGATGAATATGTATGTACAGGTAATGATTGCACTGTTAACAGGGTGCAAGAGTAATACTGAGTTTGGGGCTATCAATACTGGAGCAAGTGCAAGAAACGTTTTGCCCAATATCAAGAGGTGTGGCGCCTGGCTTTATTTCCACTACACATGGGATACCCCAGTTGGCGCAGTAGGCATTCTGCACACGGCCCACGGCACGGGAAGTAATAATACAGTCAAACAATAAAGGAGATTTTGCTTTCTTGCTTGTCGCTGCCGCCTTGGAGTACATCATCTGTTCGATTTTGCGGAGCGTCCAGAAATGATTTGACTGCCAGGAAGCCCTTTTCAGTAGACCTTGGTTCCTCATAAGACGTACCGACATTGTGTCCATTTGAGATGTATCAAACATTGCATTAGACTCGTTTAAAAGAAACCTTTCAATTTGCCAGTGGCATAAAACGTCTTGGAAGCGTCGCAACGGAGACGAATTTTGGGTGTAAAGATTCAATCCAAGGGCTGCATGAGGTTGTGGGTCTACTGATAAGGTAGCGGCCCTTACTCGGTTAAGCAGCTTTAGAGAGTCGTTAATATCAAGAGTTTTTCCCAGACCTTTGCCGAACTGTTTGGGATGCTGACGGGCTGCAATGTCGTGAAACTGCTTTTCTGCATCAGCGGTACATAGTGAAATCGCCTGTGAACGGTATATTCCAGAGATACCACGCTCCTTTGTGTATACAGCAGTTGCGTGATTGCAAAGAATCATAAGCTCAGCAACGAGGTCGCGAGCAGTTGATGATTTCGTGAGAGAAATATTAATTTTCAAAGGAAGAACTTCACCTGAGGAAACAGACTCCGCGCTCGGATAGTTTTCAAGTTTAACAACAGGCCGTTTTAGGGACAGTCCCAGAGCGCCATTTTGGAACCTGAACTCTGAAAATGCATGGGCCACAGTGTGAAGATCATTAATATCAGTGAGAACTGACTTATCGTGAAAATCTTTGTTACGAATAATTTCATCCACCTGATCATACGTGATTTGTATCACTTTTTTCACCAAGCGTGGGCCCACGACCATGCTATCGACATCAAACCTTTTGGTAACAGAATCGTACGGAATCTCAAAAGTTAGAGCACGACGAGGATTTCCATCACTCACAAGACCTAAAGAGTTTGTGAACCATTTAGGAAACAGCGGGATAACATTTTCAGGGTAGTATGCAGTAGAGGTTTGCCGGTAAGCATGCTGAATCAGAGGGTCATCCAAGGAAACTCCTGATGCGGGGTCTGCGATATGAATGTAGACTTTCCAAACCCGTTGATCTGTATTTCCAATTGATAGGCCATCATCGATTTCATGAGCTCCAGCATCGTCAATGCAGTATACTGGCAAATCGAAATCACGCCTCAAAGTTTCCATTTTATCGGGAATTGATGTCTGTTCAGCCGTATACGCAATTTTTTGCATTTCAACCTCTAGCGGAAGCAACTTGGACTGCGATCGGATAGGATTATCCCATTTCTTAAAGACATTAATGTCTTGCAAGAATTCAAATGCCACTGACGAGTCAATCTTTTTGTCCGCAAATTTCTGAAATTTTCGTAAAAACATGGCCACGATGGAATGAGTAGAGAAATCACTTGGATTTAGATCTCCAACAGCGTAACGTTTAATTACATTGATAATTTCCTGGTTCGATTTGTCCAGAATCGAGGAAGAAGAGTGGGGTGCTTTAGCTGAAGCGTAGAATTGCTCTGAAGCCATTAGTTGTTGTTTTCCACCAGAGGAATTTATGATTTTTTCCAAATCCTTTACCAAGGGGTCCCGGAACCGCATAGTAGCATTTCTAAGTGCATCTGAGGCTCTGTTGTGTTCATTCTCAAGAGAAAATGGTATCAGAGTCAGAATGGTTGGGACGAACCGTTCATTTCCATCAAACAGCACCTTAGTACTGAATTTTGTCCGTACTGCAGTATAAATAGCGTAAAGGACTTCGTTACTAACTGTGCGGATCTTGGATCCCTCATTAGACTGAGGAGGAAATATACCTTTCAGACTGGAATATCGTTCTTTAGAGATTTTTGTCGTCAGCCCACCAAACGGGGTATCTTGTTGAGAGCGAGCTAACAGAGCTTGTTCAACATACCAAGCCACTTCGAAGAGAGATACATTCACTGGTTCAGCTGACTCTTGTAGTTCAAGAAATATATTTTCGAGCTCTGAAGCCACCATTTCAGAGATGTGCTGAGACGCCTCCACGAGTGCCTTGATATTGGGGCACAGAAAGGATCTGGTATTCTGAGTAATGGAGACAACTGGGTGCATTGGGTCGGAATCATCAAGCACTCTGATGGTGTCTGCGAGCGAGGGGGGGGCGGCACAAAATCCAGGAACTCTGAAAGCGAACTCAGAGGGGCTAGCTTGGCTAACCACTCCCTGATGATCTACTATAGAATGTGAAAATGTAGTAATATAGTCTGGTATTTGAAGGATTACTGCCACATTTCCACTGCGTGTTTCGATCAAATCTCCTTCTGACAAAGACGAAAGGTACATTTGTTGGTCAGTACCATTGACGCTATTGATAGACCAGCCTTCTAAGTTGTGGTCGCTGGAGTTAATATTTTCCAAGTACTTGTTTTTTCGAGCATCCATATCGCGAACAATGTCGGCATATCGACGAACCGATGGTTCTTCTATTGAAGGCGCTGCATTTTCAGATGCAAGGGTTGGTACGCTACTAGCAAAGCGCTTTCGAGCAGAAGGGAGTAAACATCGTGCAGTTGCGTGAGGGTCCAGTTTGCACTTTATTCTGTACGGAACTCTCTTCAACATTTTTAGGGCGATGATTTAGATCCTTGAAGGATTTTTAAAAGTTTTTCTAATGTGCGGCTTACATAAATAGGAAAGTTAGTGGTAGCATAAGATACTTTGGTCACCTTTTGGTGTGGTTTATACTGGGCCTGGGAACAAAAACTCCATACAATTACTATGATACCATCACGATAAACCTATAGAAATTACGTTGCCTTCTTGGATTCCGCTGAGACATCAAGCTCATTGACAACACAAGGCTAACACTATTAGCAGCATTGAAGGATATTTGCCTTCTATAGAAGTATTAACTGAATACTCGAATGCTTCAAAATATTCTTAAGTGATACTGATGAAAGCTTTAAGTATACACTCAGCTTGATAGAGACAATCAAGGTCTAAAGTATGACCTACTTGGCCCTCAACCTCTTGGTAATGCCAGCAAGGCTCTTTGAACATGTCTGGAGCTGGCTTTATGTACGCCTTCAGGTCACGTAGCACTAGTATGTGGCTTTAATCACACCTTTCTGATACCGTTTGTCAACCGGCTCCAGAATTTATGATCTGAATTAGTTTTATTCAGTGGGAGTGTATAATTCCAATCTTCTTTGAGACCAAAGGCGCTTGATCTAACCACGTCAAAAGTATAATTGCCGAATGGTATTGATTTTATCGAGTGCCTTGAGCATTGTAAGAAACTGAGTGGCCCTTCAGATTTTGCTTGATAGAATTTTGTGGGGCCTGGGCTGGATTGAAGGCATCATATTTGTCTGCATAGCTTGAATATTCTTTAGAAGTATTAATATTGACCAAATTTGTAGCTATTTCATCATCCCACGCTCTGAAGCATAAACCAGTGCTTCTGGAAAGTCATGAGCAACATGCCAAGACGATGTTGCTCCAAATACTCCTCGAGATCCATTATGAGAGGAGCATCCGAAAATTTCTCGATGCTTTGGAAGTTTGACAAAAACGTCAACCTACTTTTCATAATACCGGTATACCTCATAGCCCTAAAATACCATAGTGTTCTCGAGATTTTTGAGACTACGTACGTCGTACACTGCAAGTTCCACGTGTGGTAATCTATTTTAGCTGGAACCTCGTAGAGACACCGGTCTATAGTCTGCTGTAGATTACTGTACTTATATTGAGAATTTCAGTAGAGCGTAAGATATCATGGTTTAGCGATGAGTTCTTGACTCAATTTTAGCAAAGCAATGGAAAAGAAGATTGGAGTTGAAAATCAATATCCACAAGAACTCCATTAAGAAGAGCACACATGTAGGCGTTCTTATCATTTGACAGCTTTGTTTTTTGTCATAACGTATTTACCTCCGTTATGTCCTCTCATATATTCCGTACCCTGGTAAACATACGCTTTGAAAGTGCATGATACGGGCATTTAATGCCAGGAGAGCAAACGCAGCTTTGAGATGAGGGATATTTCAAAGATAATTTGGAATATGATAACTGCTGCTCGCTTTCAAGATCAGAATCAGAACAACTGTCGAATGTTGGCACTAGTGCTACACCTCTGACAACGTTTATTCCTTTACTGCCGCTGGACATTTCAAAGTCAGGAGAGGTCGGAGACGTTGGCACCAGGGGGAATTTTCGTTCTACCAGCGATCGAGATAGCGTTGTGTGTGGGTCAAAACTAGCACTTGAGTGAGTTGAGCGGAGAGATGAATTCTTTTGTGGGACATGGGGATAAAAGTCTCCCTGAGGCTCGACCTCATAATACACGCTTTTGTCGTCAATGAATTCTTGAAGCTGAGATTCTATATTATCCATTGCAGAAGTGGATGTGGCCCGAGTCGAGACCACGTCGCTTTGATATGAGCAGTCAGTGTAGTGATCCTGTGAACTTATCCCTGTATGCACGCTACGATATCCCTCTGACGTTTGACTTGGGGCGCGATCATGACCAAACGACAGAGGGTCCGGGTATCGCTCATATTGTAATTGCATCTGTGTCCGCTGGTAATATTCTGCAGTAACAGCTGCAGCTGCCGCAGCTCCTGCTTCTGCAGCAGCAATAGACGCGGATTGAAGAACTTCAGGAGGTAAGTTTGGATAATTTGAATGATTTAGATTTTGCAGGGGAACCGGTGAGACCTCTGGAAGGACAGCAGAGGACGAAATCACTGTTTGGATTGAAGGAGGATCGCGAAGTTTCTGAGAGTTGGCTTTGCCTTTGGGGATGGAAGACGGTGATCGTGCTGAGCCTCTTCTCTTGGCTGGTTTTGCAACGTTTAGTTGGGTACTTTCGGGCGCTTTGGATTCGAGACTTTGATCTGATACTTTGTCTTTGACTCCACGCAGGCCCATGTGAGAGACTATTTTCCTCAGCGTTCGATGCTTGGACGATACTGGCTTGGGTGTTTGATATTCAGTCATGTTTGATGCTATAGTAGAATGGATTTTGCTGGGCAAATAAGAAGGAGTTCAAGAGGATATCGTGATAAGGATAAGTTAACAATTGAAGAGAAACTGGACTATACATCTGCAGTCGTTGCATTGGGCGTTAAATATGAAATATGCCGAGCACCAATCGTACGCGCTCTTTTCATTAGGTACACTATGGCTGAAATTGATATTGGTCTTGTCGGGGGTCTCTCAAAGATTCTTTTTCGCTGATTCTTTTCACGGATTCAATATAGATAAGTTCTATAAATTTAATAATAAAAGGATCTATATAGATAGGAGCGACAGATCTGTACGCAAGGGCTGTTCTTTATATATGTGCAAGGAACACGTTTTATACTTGTATGGAACATGATGCAGAGGCTACCTATTAAGAAATAAACGCTGAAGATGCTGTTGCGCCGTAAACAGCTGTGAAGTGACTTAGTGTACATTCACTACTACATTGTACACGTACTGTACAGTAGTACAGTACAATGTTGATATCTCTGGAATGGCAGGTGCCACAACAATAGCTAGGCGTGACCGCATGCATGGCCAACGCTGAACCTTGCTGCTCTCAGTGATCAGCTCTGATTTAGCTGTATGGCATGGACTCCATGGAGCGTTTAAGGACGAGTCTATTTGGTGTTGGCCCCAAAACTCTCAAAGCTTTTCAAGAATATGCTTTTTGTACACATTAATACGCGGCTGGGCTGTTGATCTTGGATTTAATGTCTTTTTGGCCAATTATATATATAGACTATATTGCTAGAATGATTCTGAATTAGCGTTAATTCACCGCATGGGCGACGGACTACAGTAGGAAAGAGTTCATGATATAATATCTCTCGTGAGAGTCTGAGCAGTATATTGGTAGTAGCGCCACTGTACTACGGGCCTTCGCCTTTGCTCCAGGGAGCTAATTTGCATTCAACCAAAACTTCAACTGTGAATCCGAGGTTGCAAATGTGCAGTTCAAGAACTTCAGGGAATAGCTGCCGAGCTGCCGAGCGTTCTTCCACGATTATTGCAGTGATTAGTCTAAATAAGGTCATGATGAGCCTTAGACACGCACGCACAAGCGCCAAGAGTTCTTCATAATAGATACGTTTAAACCGAGGAAAAGAAAGCTTTTCATAACTTTAAGTCCGCAGTCAGAGCGTACGTCTAACAGAGTTGATCATATGGACAGTCTTCACGTACGTACGATGTAGATTGTTCCGAAGTCACTCGAAGCAAGTTGAAGCAGTGAAGTACCGTATAGAGCTCTATAAATTTAATAGTATTCAGTTTATTGCGTACGACGTTACTGGCCAGAGCTCCAAGTACTGTACGTAGTGAATGTGTAGTCTACTGCTCAAGAGGGTCAGACCATGTTAGGCAAATATTGCAAATACTCTGGTGGCCTTTATCTAGCGCACTCAAAAGCAGCGGTTGGGGATCTCGATATCTCTAAGGCCATTTGCTGTTTGACCCTCTCAGCAGCTAGCTATCGCGATTAACGATATATGCGCAGTGAACAAAGGTCGTGTATATACTGGACTGCTAAGTAAATATCAGAACAATTAATCCCTTCAATCTACGCAGTATCCAAAGCTCTCCCAAATGTTTCCAAAGTCCCAGACACGTAAAGCTCAGTACAAAGATCGAGACAACACTTCCTCCACAACATCCCGGACTCTTGTGAAACAAACTGATAGATTCAATTGGAGGCAATTCCGTTGATTTACAGCTCTTGCCGACAATTGCATAATGTCTTTTTTTGAAAACCTACGAACAAAAGCTTCCCAGCTTGCGTTGTTCGACACTACCCGTGGGAACAAAGCATCCTCTGATGCTGCCGTCAACACCCCAGCACCGACAATAACCACGATATACAACCGCAAGTTCTCTCCTGATGAGCTGTTTCGCAAAGACTTTAGGCTTCCGCCGTCAGAATCTCTGATGGATCAATGTCAGGCTGAAGTATCCATTATTGCCTCCGAGACCTCCGGTCAATTCACAGGCGATAATACCTTGAGCTCCAAAAACCTGCCATCGGATGCTCTTTTTTACCCTGGGAAAATTCTGCTTTCAGAGTCGTTTTTGATCTTCGTGTCTGCCTCAGACCCTCAAGAGTCTGGTCATTCCTCGGGTAGTCGAAATTGCAGCTTTGTCTTGTCCCTTGTAACGATTTCTAAAGTTGAGCGTCTACCTTCAAACTCCATGATATTTGCACTTTCAATTCACCTTTACCATGGGGTAACAATCATAATCCAGTTTGTTGGGCTGAGATCAAGGTGTGAGCATTTCTGTAACCTGCTGAAAGACAATCTCAAGTCTAATTTGCCTCTTATCAAGACGTCTAAAAAGTTTCTGTCCACGTTTTATTCGGAATACCTTGTATCTAGGCTAGGTGGCACCACAACTGATCTCCCGGAACCGCCAGCTGGTCTTGGTAAAAGGTTTGGGTATCCCGGCGATCCTCGCAAACTACGAGACAAGTCAAAATTGCGATTGTGGTACGAGTATATTTTGGCTCATGGCCGAAATATATCCATAGTGAGGCAGCAAGGGTTTTATAAACTAATCCGCGTTGGTCTTCCTAATAGACTTAGAGGAGAAATCTGGGAACTGACATGCGGATCAGCATATTTGCGAATGCAAAGCCAACGGCTATACAAGTCGTTGTTACAAGAGTTTGAAGGACGGACCTCTTTAGCGATTGAAGAGATTGAGAAAGACTTAAATCGATCTCTCCCTGAATATGCAGCCTATCAAGACCCCGAGGGCATCGAGCGATTACGACGCGTGCTTACAGTGTATTCTTGGAAAAATCCAGATGTTGGATATTGTCAGGCAATGAACATTGTAGCCGCTGCATTGCTTATTTACATGTCTGAGGAGCAAGCTTTTTGGTGTCTTTCAACCGTTTGTGATATTATGCTGCCTGGTTACTACTCAAAAACAATGTATGGCACTCTACTAGATCAGAAGGTGTTTGAGGCACTAGTTCAAAAGACAATGCCAATTCTCTGGGAACATCTCGCCAAATATGACGTCCAATTGTCTGTGGTCTCTCTTCCATGGTTTTTGTCCTTATTCATCAATTCCATGCCACTAGTATTTGCATTCCGCATTATGGATGTATTTTTCCTGGAAGGCCCCAAAACTCTTTTCCAAGTTGCGCTTGCCATTTTACGAGTGAACGGCGAAGAATTGCTTGATGCCACTGACGACGGTGCTGTTATCTCAATTCTGAAGGATTACTTTTCTACTCTAGACGAGCCAGTTCACCCCAACTCAACCAACTCCAAGCTCAAGAAAGTCACCAAGTTTCAAGAACTAATGGTCGTTGCTTTTAGAGAGTTTTCAGTAATTACAGATGATACGATCCACAATTATCGCCGCAAGAACGAAGGTCAAATATTGGCAGACATTGAAATATTTGCAAAACGAACGCAGATCCGCAATTTGCCCAAGCCTCGGCACCTGACAATGGATCATATGGGTATTCTCTACGACCGGTTTTATGCCGCCATTCAAGATACGCGACTTGGCCTAGGGGCCACCCGAACAGACATGACCCTAGATGCATTTTCGATTTTCATGGCTGGCATTGTGGACTGGATGGACCCTCAGTATGCCACAGACACAACTGGATCGTTAACAATCCAAGAAAAGCTTTCGCTGATTCGTCACACTGAACCGCACGACTTTGTTTACCGTTTGTTTAATAGATGGGATTCCCAGATGCTGGGAGTTTTGACACTGCAAAATGTCTGTGCTGGATTTGACTCATTGGTGCAACCAGACTTGATGTCGTCTATGGCATATTTCTACGATTTGTATGATGAGAGTGGAACAAGTAAGCTTGACCGCGAGGGCATTTTAAAAATGTCCGAAGGCTTGCTATTTTTGACTCGCCCTTTTAGAGAAAGTCAGTCCCCCGTCCTGGATGTGTCTTCTTTGCAGCGCCTTAAAGATAATCAAGAAGCTATAGCACGCGCGCTGAAACATAATCAAAGGGCTATGGAAGGCCGAGAAGGAGATAAACAAGGGCATTTAGATATTCAAAAGCAACGCAGTTCGATAGATGACAGCAAATCTCTTAAAAGCAAGAAGAGTGGAGAAACTATTAGAGAAGGCAGTGAGAAGCAGTCTTCTGAGGAAGCAAGAGGAGGTGGGTCAAGTTCGGCCTCTTTTACTCTGATTGACGTTCCTGCTGAGCTTTCAAAAGATACGCTACGTCATGAACAAAGTGTCAGGTATCTGTCTGCCGTGTCCAGTTTTATCAACCGCGCATTTGAGTATGCGACTCCAGAAGAAAGTGGTCCAGAAATAAACGGTGAAGGTGGTACCGACCTTATTAGCATTGGTGCGGAAGACACTACTACTACCCCTAACACCACTATCACCAGTGGAGATGATGAAGCCGTGGTGGAGGACGTTGTTCAAGCTCAAAAGTCGCCATCGCCAGATACGCATAACCGTGCGCTGGACCCATCTCGCCCAGTGTATATATCGCTGGCGACGTTCCGCATGGTTGTACTTGCAGACGAGACTCTAGAAACGTTGTTCTCTTGCTCGTTACAGCAATCTGTGCACTTGACACCCGAGGGCACTGGCCTTTATAATAACAGTGCAAACAACTCGCGTCGGGGGGGCTTGTTCTTGCCTGGTGGAGGGCGAGCAGCGGCCGCAACACTGCGATCGGTGTTTGATGGAATAGTTACGGACGTGCGCCGCAGAATGGACGATGGAGTGTCTGCGTTTACGCAGCCAGGTGATGAGGCTGGAGATGAAGGCGGCGCCGCTGGGCCAGAGGATGTGGCTACTGAGGGTCTCGGTAAAGTGAAAGAGACGGATCGCGATCTTCTTGAAGATGGGCCTTAAGCGAGGGCAATTTTTTTTTTTTTTCCTTTCCTTTCCTTTCCTTTCCTTCATTCCTTTTCCTTCATTACGCGCCTACATATTGTTATATGTTTTTATCTACTGTACTGTATACCGGTATTCCAAATATTTTATCCATCAAAGATCTAGTTGACTTTTTTTCTTTTTTCTTTCTTAAAATCTTTCAGGGCCCCTCAATCATGATAAGCTACAGCTGTATGCCATAGCAATATATAGTACGTATAGTATAGTGATAGTCTAGTCTACTGTAGCAATTAGACTAGCATTGTTCAGGGATCTCGAGATCGATGGGATAATATTGAATAGAATATGAAAAAAATAAAAAATATGATGAATAGAAAAGAAAATCAACTTCAAAGATAAATAATAATAAGAGCACACACACCAGGGTAGACTAATTTAAAGAATTCGAATGAAAAATAAATTAAAATAGGATAAAAAATGAAAGTAAAAAAAATAAAATAACAAAAACATAAAAGAGAGTCAAAAAAAGCTTCAAAAAAGTAAAAAGAGCTCTGTTCTAGCTCGTCTAGAGCTCATGAATATATATATATATATATCAACTCTGTCTGTCAATGTGCAGAAAAACACCAAGAGACAACAACTGCAATCCATTTTTTTTTCTTTCTCTTTTGCGTTCTGCATTCTGCGTTCTGCGTTCTCCGGATTCTCTGTTCTCTAGTCATCATCTGTATGATTTCAAGAGCCTATAGGCCTCTTTGGTGTTAACAATTGTGTGACAAATGTGTTTCTTTGGCACTTCAAGTTCAGACAGATACACTATTTATCGAGTCCAAACACCTTTCTCAGTCCCTTGAATCTTAATTTCTTTCCCGAGGCTTGAGCAGAAGAAGAAGAAGGAGGAGGAGACACTGCAGCATTGTCTGTATAAAACCGAGACTCCATCGTAGCACGTTGGGAAGGCTGGTGAGGCGGCGGCGGCAAAGAAGAGACCCGTTCTTGTTTGATTCGCCCAAACATGCCCGTTTTTTTGGAATTGGAATCATTATGAGCAGCGGCAGCAGCTGGAGCTGCAACAGCAGTAACAGCTGGTGCCGTCGGTCTGCTTCTTCCTCCTTGATGCGCACGGTTATTTGGGGAAGGCCCATTGGTTCTTAGTGACATTCTGTTGGGAGGAGGGGCAGCAGTTCTAGCACTACGACTGTAGCCCTCATCCTCCGAATCAGAGTCTGCAAACCTGGAACCCATCATTCTGGAAGAAGGCGCTGCGGTGCCAGGAGGTCCGGAACCTCTACTGAAGCCACCACCACCGCCGATGGGTTGATCTCTGAGAGACATCATTTTGAAAGCTGAGCTAGAACCAGAAGGCCCTCGCTCAAAACTAGATGTGGATGGGGTGCGCTTTAAAACAAGTGCTTTCGCAGGAGCTTGGCTTCTAACCACCCGAGGTGGGTCAGGGCCCAGACGAGCGGATGGCTTCTTTAATATACTTGCAGGAGCAACGGTAGATGTGGGAATTGGGATGACATCCTCTTCAGGCATAGCTCCCAGCGATGCGCCTTGTGTTTTGGGTTCTTTTACTATCAAAATCGGTGAAGCTAGTGCAGATTTAGGATCAACGCTCTTTGGTTCATCTTCATGGTCTCTTACACTGAAACCCATTTTGTGTCGAGGTGCCCGAGGTCTTCTCCAAGAAGAATCGGAGTTCATTGAAATTGTGTCGTCATCAGAAAACTCGGCTGGGTCAGCAATAAGATCTTCAGTTGATTTGCCATTGACCCCGTTGGCATTTAATTTGGTGACTGCTGCTTCGGTCAGTTTGTTTTCATGAGGCTCCTCCTCAAAGGCGATAGCACGGTAGTGATGGGAGTTGTTATTGCGCTCCGAAGAAAGTTTGGCTGCCGCAGTAGCTTGCGCGTTAGGCCGTTTCTCGATAGGTTGTTTAGCATGCATTTTGGCAGCGGCAGATGCCGCGGTTTCAGTGATAGAACTTTTGCGAGTAACTGAAACAGCAGGATTGCTCTTTGAAGGCAGGCCGCTCTGTCGGTTGGGTGCATGAGGTCCAGCGCGCTGTCCAGTGTTGATTCCGGCGTTTGGGTTTCTTGCGGTTGCGGGCTGCTTAGGGATTATAAATGACTGCCGGGATTCTCGAGAAGTGGCAGGTGTGGTAACGTTACTGGCATATTGGGACAAAGAAGATTCGCTGGGCTGATCTGAAAATGATACACTATGGCGCTTCACAGGGGCGGGGTGAGGTTGCAATGAGGTGGCAGTATTTCCCTCGTCTGAAGAGACTAGGGACCCTATAGAACCAGTTCTGGAATGATCTTTAAGGGATGGTTTGGATGGTGATAGCGATCGCGGTGGAGGGTTGTGTTTAATAGGTTCAGAATCATTAATCGACGGAGCGGGAGAAAACGAGATTTTGGCTTGATGGGTGCGACGAGGTGGGGAGAGGCGGGTGGTTGTTGGTGAATCCTCTAGAACAGACTCTAAATCCGATTCGTAAGACCTTAGGGACGACGCGTATACGGGCTTATAGCGCTTGGGAGCCGGCTTCCTCGGAGGAGGTCGAATGACAGTAGGTTTTGTGGTGACTATTTCAAAGGAGCCCAAGTTTCTTACAGTAGTTGTAGTGAGAGACATGGATCTATCTGGGTTGACAACGCGCTTTGTGCTAGTGGAAGAAGTATTTTTATGTTCAGGAAGGCTGCCAGAGGCTGGAGCAGCAAGCGAGTTGCGTTTAGGGGGACCATGAGTGGACGCAAGCGATTCTGCTAAAAGAGAATACCGTCTAGAGGCTTTAACAAGGGTTAGCTGAGGAATATAGAAGCAAATTAGTACTCACCGGACTGGGATGAAGAAGTCAAGGAGTTGTAGCGGTTCTGTCCCACAGTAGAGGCTGCAGCCAACGCGGTGGGACTTGCAACCAGACTATTTGGAGGAGGTTGGCCCACTCCAGTATAAGCCGTAAGGGAGTATGTCCGCGAGGACTTCCGTCGATTAAGCATGATGTGATTGGATGAAGGAAGGGTGAAAAGTGATGAGTTGGCGAGAGAGAGAAGGAGTAAAAGGCAAAGAAGAAAGAAAGTTCGTTGTTGTTGACCTTAATTTTCTTTATTAGGCTTTGCGAAGGAAAAAGTGTGCGCGAGCCCACACAAGGTTCTCGGTTTCACCTTTGAGAGCAAGTGAGAGGGGGTTCTAAGCTTTGAGTTGGAGGGGGAAACAGGTGGATGCGGTGTGAGTGGTGGTGGTGTTGTGGAGTGAACTGGTGTGAAAGTGTGGATTTGAGAGGAGATTAGACTGAATTTGGAGCTATCAAAGGAGAAGTATACCGGTAAGGATGATGAATGAAGGCGATTATGGCAATAGAGGTAGATTGCAGATTGCAATGACAATGACAATGACAATGGCAGCTCCTTAACAATTGCTCGCTGCTCGCTGCTCGCTGCTCGCTGCTGGCTGCTGGCTGCTGGCTGCTGGCTTGTAACTTGCCACTGGCGACTGGTGGTAGCGCTGTTGAATTCAAATGAGGTCGACAACGGATGATGGTCGCGTTTACGGTTGCGTTCAAGGGCGGCTGAAAGAAATTGATTTTGTTGCGCGTTTTGAAAATAAACTGAAAATTCAAAATAAAATAATAAAATAGGTAGATCTCCTAGGCAACCCGATTTAATTGACAACACAACATTCCTTCTGTAATACTCAATGGTTGCTGTGGAAACTTGTCTATTCGGCTTGGTCCTTTTAAACGTGTGCCGAAAGTAAATTCAGGGTTAGGGGTTGTGCTCCTTCTTTAAATGGCCGCGTCCTTAGGAATTTTTAAGCTTACAGCTGGCAATAGACTAGGGTCTAGTTGGCAAGTTGCTGCTATCCTAAAGTACATGTTTAAGAGACAGCTGTGAATACAAGGATCTATTTTAGTCTGAAATGTTACGTTAACTCGAGATCTGCAAAAAAATTCCAGAATGCAACCGCAAGTAATTCAAGGAAGCAATATTTTCGTCAAGTAGTCTATCTGGTAACAGTTCAGTTCTCTGGCTCGCATTTGGCCATGTCATGAAGTAAAGCTGGATCTTTGCATTTGTGACATGGCGAATCTGCAGTTTAGTAGCGTTTAACAAGTGAAATCCTATTTCTGCAGTTCTTGCAGTCTTCACTCAGTTAACTGCTTTTGTAATTCTATAGTCGTTCATTGCAATGTTTGAAAATATTCTCTTTCAAATTCGATAATACAGCTGTACAAGGATAATTGAAGGATTAATTTCAACCACCTTATAATTATTTTTCATCTTAGAATGCTCTGTTGAATCTGGTGCACTCGAGATCTCTCGCATCACCATCCTTTCCGTCTAATAGTACCTCCATCATGTTCCATGTGAACAAGCTACAGTGAAATCAAATATTCGAATTAATTCTTTTAAACCACTTCATAAATAAATATCAACATACAGTACCAAAATATCAAAATCATCACAGCCAAATGTTCTTTTTGTCCTTACTCTAAACTTGCCTTGATTGCCTCGACTCGCCCTCGAGATATTTTTTGCTCACTCATCACATGCTGTACCCATTCAACATTGCATAACCGCCTGTCAAGGCTGGTAGGTATCCATACTCCTTACCAGTGTTACCACTGAGATGATGCCCATTTAATGAATCGTTATAGTACCCCATTGTTGAGTTTAAAGTCGGACTTGGACTCGGGCTTGGAATATGTTGTAGCGGGTGCCCCGAATAAGTCAAAGCTAGCTGCGTTTGCTGCTCTTGGTGTTGATGTTGTTGATGTTGTTGTTGCGGGTGCGGAGGAGTCTGCAACACGGAGTAAGAGGTCATTGGAGGCATGGCATACTGTACAGCTGCCGCTGCCGCAGCCGCCGCTGCCTCGGTCTTTATTTTTTCATTGCGCCGGCCCATGCGCCGCACTCTCCGTGACCTTAGGCTCAAGTTCGCATTCGTGTTTCGCCAGCTATCGACAGCCCGCTGGATCAACCCGCGCTGACCCCGAATCTCAGGGTTTATGTAAGCGAGACACCAGCCAATGCAATTGCACTCGGTTTCGTATTTTTGGCGATTGCCCTTGTATTGGTCGGGGGGGACACATGCGCGCGGGTAGATACAGTTTTGTTTTTTAAAGTCGTCAGAAAGCATTGGCTTGGCGGCACCGGCAGCATCAGCACCAGAAGCACCGTCGACGTTGGTGTCTGAAGTTGGTGACGATGGAGTGCTGGAAATGTCGACCGTTTCGATATCGCACCGGATGGTGTATGGCGTCTTGACGCGGTCTTTAGAGTATGTGAACGAGATCCAGTCAACGCCAGTCGAGTCGCGCTGGATTACTGTTGGAACCGTTGCTTGAACTGGAAAGCCACCTGCTGATGCGGCTATTGAGCATTTTGCGCTCTTCTGGGTTAGCCTTGAGGATCTCTTGGAGGTACTTCTAGATCGAGTGGATGCTGGACTTGCGCTGCTGCTCTGGCTGGTTGTAGAGCTTACTGCACTACTTACGCTACTGTTCCTACTAGCGTTCATGTGTGGTTGGCGGGGTTGAGCCAAGGACGTCAATTCTGCGGGAAGGAGCATGAAGTTTGGCGTGGATGAAGAATTGGGTTCTCTTGCAGGAGGTGATAAAACTTCCGGGGAAGATATGGCTCCGTACGAATCCGAAAAGGAACAGGATAACGAGGAGAGAGGGCATGGTACTTCTACTGCCTTCGATGTCGTATTTGGTTCCACGGACGGGCTAGCATAGACGGAATCACTTCGAATAGAAGGAATGGAGTCTGTAGAAGCATAAGAAGCGGGATCCAGATGGGATTCAGGCAGCACGTATTGTTGGTAGTAGTGCTGCTGTACTTGTGTGTTTTGGTTGTTATAGGGGAAGGTGTCACAGTCATATGGAGAGTATATCTCCAGGGAAGAGTAAAGGGCTTTTGGATCAATAAAGTCGTTCATCATGGTATGCTTGCAATGATCTAGGATGAACTGGGATGAAGGGGGGGGATTTCAAATGGGCTCTCGTGGAATGTCTAGAGGGTACCAGTGTGTCTATAGGTTTGTCTTCATATCGTTTATTTCGAAAGTTACAACGTTTGAAGGATTATCGAGTCCATTTAAATGAAAAAAAAATAAGAATATTATAATACTGTAAATGAAAAGAAAATAAACGAAAAAAAATTAAATGAGAAAAATTAAAAATAATAAAAGCGAATTAGAAATAAGATAATAATTATGAACATTTCTTTTCTATTCGTTATTTCTTTTTTCTCTCGTAGTTTCCTTCTTTTTCTCGAGGCAAATTTAATTATAACACAGCTGTTTAACGTTACCTAGAAATAACCTGCAATTTAAATAAAAAATCTGAATGGATTGTGTTAACTTTCCAATCTATCTACTACATGGACAGACATGAAGATTAGATACTGCCATGCTTCAGGGAAGTCAAGACCCCTAAAACGAGCTCTTGAGCTGTTCTGGCAATGTTACGACTCTTGTCGATCTCGATTTTAAGCGTTCGCTCGAGTATAGACTGTAGCATAGGTATATATATAAATCTGTGAACGTGAGCGAGCTTTCAGTAGTAGCTATAGCTAAGCTGGAGAATTCAACTCAGCCAAAGGTACGTAGCACTTGCAAGTTGCTCAAGACTCTTAACTAACAGCCAAGCTCGCTTGCAAGTACAAGTGTCGTAGTGCTTTTATACGTCGTCTATCTGGCTAGTAGCTACGATATCTACCGGTAGATTCTAGTCTACTACTATCTAACGATTTTAACCAGTTCATCCACTGTAACTGCTGTAATTGCAAATGGGCGTCATTAAGCGTTACATTAACTCGATTCATACCAGAGGCCTAGCGACGCAAGGTGGGCGCAAGTTATGATTTTAGGCTAGCCACTTTCATTTTTAGTTGAAGAAATTTGAATTCTCTATGTGACTTTCAAGAGTTATCTGATATCTCTCTCGAGTCTCGGGCATTCTGGCATTTCTAGCTGCCTCCATGGGTCGAATCACGTACTGTACTGAACCTCTACTTGCTATGCTCTTAAAACGAGACATGCGAATTGCTCAGTTACCACCAGCTCTAGAGTCGACTTGATTAGTGTATCCTCGGCAGTCTCAGCTACCGGGTAGACCTGGCTTACCGGATCGATACGTATTGTACAATCATATTACTACAATGTACATTGTACAATGTACAGTACTTTTTGTTCAATTTTGTTAAAAATTTTGTTGAAAACTTTCGAGTAATTATGCTTAAACGACTTTTCTTTTGACTTTATTTTTTAATAGTCTACTGTGCTTAGGCGGCTGAGTGCATATTTATTGCAACTTGATTCCGGGCTTTCCCCAAGAGCTTGTTTCTTTCTTTTTTCTTCCCTTCTTCTTTCATTAATTATGATTTTCAATTTGCCTATACTATCCCTATAGTCTAGTAACTAGTCTGGTCCGTGATCATGATGCTAGAGCTCCGCAAGAGTTCGTAACGACTCTGTATAGCTGTAATCTTTTTCCATTTATTATCTATTTATTATCCATTTATTATCTAATAATAATTCATTCATAAATTAAATGTTGGTATTGTTCCACGGCATTGGATCTGGATCAAAGCTTGGCTCCCATATGATCAAATAAACTAAACTAGACTATAGGCCAAGGTAACACGATCAGCCGCGGTCGTCGGCCGCTCGGACGCCGGTTAGTTACAGTCCGGACTCCAGAGTCCAGCCAACTGTCGGTCTGTCAGATAGCCTACATGCATAATCCTCGGTCACGTACATAGTGGCTAACTAGGGTATGTGTCAACTCATTCATCCAGGGTTCATTCATCCAGGAATCCCAGGTTCACGGGAGAATCTTTGAATATCACAACTAGACGAGAAGCTAGATATATTCTGATGCTCATAAGCTAAACCTTGAGATAATGCAAGGGGTGACGATAGCAAACACTGCGGATATTGACAGACCGGCGTTCGTGTGCAGAGAGTCAGAGACTATAGTTAGATAGATACTGGACAAGTTTATACCGGTATACGAGATGCTAATATTATATTATGAACGTGGCATTCGATATATATGGACGACATTCCACGTGTCAAGAGTAACAAAGGGCATTATTTGCAAACTATAGAGTCAGCTGTAAGCTCTGGTGCAGGGCCTCAGGCTACGGTCCAGGCTATGTTCTAGGCTATGGTCTAGACCTGGTGTCTGTTCTGCCTTTCTAAATTAATGACAGTTAATGCCATTAATGGTAACTCAAAGTCACTGATATCTGCAGTTGAGAATCTTGAGAGCCTAGTTGAGACTGTACTAGTTCAAGTCGCATACTTGCTGTCAGCTGTAATAGCTAGTTTCATGATCGCCTTTGGCTTCAAACGTTGTTTCGAATCGATCTGTAAGCTTACTATGGCCGTATAATATATAAGTGCAGCGCACTCATTAGTCTGTACTTTGGCAAATAGTCCAAGTGCCAAAGGTGAACGCCAGATATAGACTGCTCAATGTAATTGAATGTATAGCATTGTTATACTCTTTACATTTCACATTTTAAGGCAAGGAAGGGCTAGTTAAGAGCGTTGAGATAATATTGTTTGCACGCATTGTTTAGCTCCCTTATTACTTGGACGCCTCGAATTCAGAGAGACGATCTTAAGCTCTAGATTGGAGATCCCAGTACACTGAGTACAGAATGAGTTCACAGACAGACATGTATCGCACAAACTGTGCACCAACATGTAATATATAGAGTCTAGACACAATTTTTTTGTCTATTTATACTCTCGTGGAAACTATTACAGTACAGTACACTGAGTAGTAAGTACAGTACGTAGCTCTCAATGTCATTCAGCTCAAGTTATATTTGATCCATGAATTGTTGAAAGAAATGCGAAAACAATAAACGAATACGATAAAGAAAAAAGAGGTTTTCGAGACCAAGACCGTCCCTTTAACATTGCATTTAAGCAAGAAGCACTTGGACTGGACTACATGAACTATATCTACCAGAGTATAGTATACCGGTATAGTGAACTATCAAAACCAGAGTCTTATTTGAGCTTTTGAGGACAAAACTTAAGTGATACAATTTATTCCTTGTATTATTATTTGTCTTGAATTTATGAATTTTTAGCACTTTCAGTGTAGTGTGTTTATATTTGATGAGTGAAGATGTCAACTTCTCCTTCCTCACTCTCAATATATACAGTTCAATTTTCCTTAAATTATTATTTGTCTTGAATTTATGAATTTTTAGCACTTTCAGTGTAGTGTGTTTATATTTGATGAGTGAAGATATCAACTAAACACTGAAGATTAAAAATTCGCTTGTTGAACAATCATGAACAATTTATCAAGGTTCCACCACTTCTATTCTGCGTCAAAACGCGTTTAAACGCGCTATGAAAGGTTTTATTATAGACGTCTGCTTTATTATTTTTTATTATTATTATTTTGGATTCTTCTTTATTATTTGTTTGGGCGGCGGCTCAGTGCATGGCCACAGAGGTAAACGTCTGATGGTAGACTATAGAGCGAGCTCTGTATGAGTCTATGAGCTCTTCTATGGACTCCACGCGTACAGGAAATGTTATGAAAATTAAAAAAATACTGAGCTCTACCTTGAAATATTCTTCAGCCAATAAATCCTTAAATTGAATCTTTGAATATTGCCTAGCTAGACCTACGTAGGGCTATATGGTCTAGTAATAGACTAGCATTCTGCCATGGTGCACAGCAGACAACTACGTACGTACTACTGCACACTGCACATTGCACAGTTCACAACTTCACACAACATTAATTTCATACAGTAGCTCTAGCTTCTTCTTGTTGACACCTTCAATTTTTTCTATGTAAATTTTTTATGCAAATTTTTTCAAACATTTTTTTCTTGTCTCGAGATCTTGTCTTTCGTACGCGTTGTCTTGTGGCTTTCTCCGGGCCTCACAGAAAATGCTGATTATTCTCTAGTACACGCTAGCTACCTCGATTTCATCTTTGATTCAACACACGCGCAGAACCCAAAGAGAGGCAGTGGAATAGTCGGCTACGTCTAAGCGAGACTCAGCACTTGTTCGATCGGCATACGTTGCAACCATATATATATTCTAGTATACAGTAGTTAATAATTCTACTATTCGCTGTCACAGTTACAAAGTGTAGTCTATAGACTAGCTAGCTGTATATACTATATACTGTGGTCGACTACAATATGACTCTACCTTGATTTGTTAAACGCAGGTTTGTCTCGGGTGGTCAAGAGTCTCAAGACTCGAGGATCCCTGTCGGCCTGCCTTTGAGTCGACTAGTTAGTCTCGTTTTCGGGTTTTGTGAAACAATCATCACTCAAAATAAGATTCTTCAACACAAAGTATACACTGTAGTGACTGTACTGCGAATATTCAACCACCCAAACGTAAACTGCTGCACTTAAATGACGTCCTTGATCCTTGGTCCTTGGTCCTTCGCCCAAAGTCTTTGGCCCTTAGTCCTTGGCTCTTAGTTTTTAGACTGCACACCCCCTGATTAACTGCTCTTTTTGCCGCATCAAAGATTCGCGTTAAATATATTTTGCTTTAAATTGCTTCGGCTGCTGTGTGCTGCTTGCTACTTTTTATAGCTTAGTCTATAGCTTATATTACTTGTAACATCAAGGCGTCTGTGAGCTCTTGTATAAACAATAGCAGTGAAATACGGTACAGTTACTGAGGACAGTACAGTTACTACAGTAGGTCTATTTAAATTAAATTAATATATATTTAAGGTACATATTCAAAGGCCAACGTAATTACTCTTTGTTAGGGTCCATTCTGCTAAACTAGCTCATGATGTTATCTCTGGGGCACCTGTGCACTGTGCGGGGTGTGCGCATTAGACTACACGACAAAGAAGTGTTTATCTCGTACGAATCCAGTTTTACAGAATACACTTCAATACAGTACACATATTCAAATGATTCAGTACAGACTAAACATCCCACATGCTCAATCTCAATCTTCAGGCGGTGAAGTATTATTACTAGACTAGAAACGTCGAGAGCCCGTCGATGGCATCTAGACCTTTTATGAAGACTTTTTTAATTATGAAAAGAAGAAAAAAAAAATACAAAAAAAGCATGACATGAAATGCAACGTTTATTTCCAATTTGGGTACAATTTCTATCTAAACGAGAGTTTATTCTGTATCAGCTTTTTACCGGCTACATGTGCCGTAGAGTCCGTAGAGTCCGGCGTGGAGTCGCCGTGGACCACACGAAAATTAATGTAAAATCTCAAGTAGCCACCACGCGTGTAAGTTTGTGTTAACTGCGACCAGTTGAATGAATACGATACTACAAGATTTACTACAAGCCATTCCCAGTAAGTACAGTAATTAGTCTCTCTTTTTAACAGCTGCAAGATCGATATGAAAAGTCAATGTGACAGAGACTGTAATCATATACCGGGTACACACTTAGTCTACCGGTATATTTTACACGAGCTGACCCTCCGACTCCGAAGACTTTGAATCAAGAGCATGAGTTAGAGCCTGCCGGACTACAAGTAGAAGCTTACTCCAGTTAACCACTACAGTACGCCAGCATTTAAATGGACGGCTGAAACTCAACCAATCTTATGGTGCAAATAAATATCAGCTTTCATTACGCAATGTTTAGTCATGCTGACCAGTCAATATTACACATCAATACTTCTTCGAGCCAATCACATCCATCTCATTGCCATAATTGAAAGAGAAAGAAAAAAAGAATATTTCCCACCACCAGTTACACCTGCAAAATTCCTTTCTCGCTCTACGCACACACGCATATCCCAACAAATGTCTGCCTCTCTCATCAGAACCATTCGCAATGTCCTCACCGTTGGCCCCAGGTCGGTCTGGAAGCAGATGAACACCATCGGCGATATTAAGGCTGGAACCCTTGTCGGCAGCGACTCATACGGTAACAAGTACTTTGAAAACACTACCGAGGACGAAATCCACCTGAGAACTCGATGGGTCGAATACAAGGACCGCGACTTTAACATGTCCCAGGTAGAGCCTGCGTGGCATTACTGGCTCGGTTACGGTGTGGACGTCGCTCCAAATGCTACTGCACCCGAATTTACATCCAAGCGCGCTTACCCGACGCCCGTCCATACTCCGGCTGGAACTGGTGGCCCCAATGCCTTTGTCACTTACAATACTGTCAAGCCAAAGATCTCTGCTTGGGCTCCATCCGCTGCTCCCCGAGCTTAGAAAAGGAAAGTCACAAATTAACACACGAATACAGTATCTATTTTATGTTGTAATAATCTACATTGCATTTTTTTTTTTTATATTTAAAAGAACCTGCTGGTTATTTGCCGCTGGCAAACGTCGCAGCAACAACTAGAGGAAATACCAAAGTAGCTTCGCCGTAAATCTTGACATGTTTGGCATCAGATCTAATCTTACCCCACGAAATAGCTTCGTCGGGCCTGGCGCCAGCATCACTACCGTCAAACTCTTGTCCGGTGTTGATGTATACAGCATAGTCAGCACCATTGCGCATAAGACAAGCATTTGCAATGTGGTG
Source organism: Geotrichum restrictum (assembly GCA_030563985.1). Lineage (NCBI taxonomy): Eukaryota > Fungi > Ascomycota > Dipodascomycetes > Dipodascales > Dipodascaceae > Geotrichum > Geotrichum restrictum. The sequence continues at coordinate 44,097 of JAJMKT010000060.1, read as the reverse complement.
CTTGACAACTCCACCTCCCAGAATAATCATGCCAGCTTTAGTCGCTGCCATGGCCATTGAGTTGATGCGTCGAATATCAGCCACCAGGTCAATGCGAAGTTGCTTGGGAGAAGACTTAAATGTGTGGAAAAACAGCATGTCTCCGATCGAGCCGTCGGTCAGAGCAGGGCAGAACACGGGGATTTTGTTCTTGTGTGCCCAGTATAAAACAGACTCTTCATCGTTGATTTCCTTACCAAGACGATCAATGACCTTGGACGGGGTCCACCAAACACCAGAATCGGCGTCGTTAGTTTCGACTTTTTTGGCCGCAAGCACTGCTGCTGCCTCTTGCTCCTCTAGCATGACATCTAAAATGGGGACAATCCACTCTTCGAACTTGCAGTAATTGTCGTTCGGCACCAGCAAGTTTCCGATTCTATTCAGGCCCTTGTCGCGCAGTTGAGCTCCCGGCAATGAAAACTCGCCCATGTAAGTATGTGCCAAACATTTGATCAGGTCTTCTTCTATACCACCAGCTGTCGTAACTATAGCTGACACCATGTTGTTCTTAACAAGGTACTTCAGGGTCGACCGCAGACCGGAAGAAATCAGGTTACTGGTATATCCCAGGAAAATCGTACACTTGGCAGGTTCTCCTGTAGTCTCATGAACTCCCTCCCAGTTTCTCATTTCGTTAATAATCTGACATCCTTTGGCCAGGGACGAGGCCTGGAAACCCATGTTGGTCATTCCACTCACAAGATCAGCCGCTGAGATGTTGGGATTCTTGTCAAAGTCAATACCAGAAACACGGACGTCACTGTCAGACATGGCCACTGAGGCCTTGAGAACAGCATCTGTAGCTAATAAGGGCTTGTTGTCGGTCATTATATATGTCTTTGGGGGTTATTTTGGTATAAATCACAAAAATCGAGAAACGAGAGTGTTTTTAAAAATTTTCAATCTGTGCGTGCACAACAACTGATCACACTCGTTAATTACTTGCAATGAGCGCTCTAATTAGCTAGTGTAGCCTGAATGCGCGTCAGGGCTCAAGTATACACAAGTACAGTACTAACCACCCGAGCACATTGCAAGAAGCAGGTCCATGCAGCCCTTGCCCCAATAACGCTTAAATACTAAGTCCCAAGTCCCAAATACTATTTAAATTACCCGGTCTTTTTAACCTTCCCGTGTAAATTTCATTAACCACCACATCACAGACCATTTGTGATGAAATTTATTCTCGCCGTCTCTCCGAAACCCACCGCCGCCCATCCGAGGAGGAAATAATTAGAAGGTTTACCACCGAATTCAATAATTTTAGACAGATTAAATATTTCCACCTTTCGTTTCCTTCTTCTTCTTCCTCGCATTTCTCTTCTTCTTCCTCGTTCTTCTTCGTCTCCACCAGGCTCAAGTCTCTTCATCAATCACTCGATTTAAAAACACTTAATCCATCTTTATACCCTTCCAATCTATATACATTATTCAACATGGCTGATATCGAACATCTTAAAGACCTTGTCGCAAAGCTGTCTGCCCGCATTCATACCTTGGAGGCTAAGGCTGGCCTTGGTCCTTCCGTACAGGTCCCCGAGTCCGTTCGCATGGTCCTAATTGGACCTCCTGGTGCCGGTAAGTGATGAAACATTCCTACTTGTTTATACTTGAATTTAGTCAACTTTAAGCCTTGTCAATTCAGCCAATCATGCTTCATTGACATTTTCCAGGTTGGCGATTAATTCAAACCTTCTCCGCAAATGCTAACATATTTTTGTCTCAGGTAAGGGAACCCAGGCCCCCAATCTTAAGGAAAAGTACTGTGCCTGCCACTTGGCTACCGGCGATATGCTGCGTTCACAGGTCGCTCTGAAGACCGCTCTCGGTGTTGAGGCCAAGAAGATCATGGACCAAGGTGGTCTCGTCTCTGACGAAATCATGGTTAACATGATCAAAGATGAGTTGGAGAACAACAAGGAGTGCCAGAAGGGCTTCATTCTTGATGGTTTCCCTCGTACTATCCCCCAGGCTGAGCGTCTTGACTCTATGCTTAAGGAGCGCAAGACTCCCTTGGGTAACGCTATTGAGCTCAAGATTGATGATGAACTTCTGGTCAACCGTATCACCGGTCGTCTTGTGCACCCCGCCTCTGGCAGATCTTACCACAAGATCTTCAACCCTCCTAAGGAAACAATGAAGGATGACTTGACTGGCGAACCCTTGATTCAGCGTTCTGATGATAACGCCGAGGCCCTCAAGAAACGTCTCGTAACTTACCATGCTCAGACCGCTCCTGTTGTCAGTTACTACCGCAAGACTGGTATTTGGAGTGGTGTTGATGCTGCTAAGGACCCTAAGGAGGTCTGGAGATCTATCCTCCAATGCTTTGGCGAGACTGCAAAGTAATCCACCACATCTAACTGGATCCATGACTCTTTGAATATATTATCACTTTTTTTACTTTTTTTTTCTTTTTTCCCATTCATCTTTCTCACCACGGTCAAATATAATACTAGGAGGTACCTATATTGTACTTTTCACTGTTTACTAGCCTTGTACATAGAGTTAAAAAAAAAAAAAAAAAGTGTAAGTACTGTACTGTATATTAAATCGAAAATTTACTGAAAATAATTCTAATTTTTTTATGTATTTGACTTCTCTTTCTTCGAGGGTCGGCTGCCTTCATCTTCACCGTCATCACGTTTCCGCTTTGCATTTGACAGGATAGCCGCAAGGTCGAGGCCACTAAACGCAGCTAATGGGTCCAACGTAGCCGGCGGTGCTGCTGCCGGCTTAGCAGAAACCGTAGTTGTAACGGGTGTAGAGCCTCGGGATCCGCCGCTAGCAGCTCCCACATCTTGCTGGCTTAAAATGCGTTTAATCAAATCGCCTCCTGTAACTTCCGTTTCCGCGTAACAAGTAGCATGAAAGATACGGCCCTTAACTTCAACCGCATTCATCCAAACCCAGTCTTCCACTTCATCGTTCCAAACAGAGCTAAACTTGTCCTTGCAGATGGGGCACGGTAACAAAGCCAAGTGCTTATTGCTCGGTACCAGTACATACTTAGCTTGCAATCCTTCGTAGTCAATTTTTCCGGCCTTTTTCGATGACGAGCTTCCGTTGTTTCCAGCTGATCCTCCGGTTGACCGATTACTTCCTGGCCGGTCGTTCGCAGCTCCCATTGAATTGCTTTCCGGATTATAATTGTCATCACTTTCATACTCAGCGTCCACATTTTGACCAACCCCGAGAATCTCCTCTTCGTCTCGATACTTGATCCAATCATCTTGCGTCAGGTACCAACATCTCATTTGAGTCCAATTTTCCTCGCGTAACTTCTTATTGACCCGGAAATGCCAATCCAAATGGGCTTCTCTGGTTTTATGCCCTTCTGTTGTGTCAGGGAACCTCTTACCACAGGTACTACACGATTTCGGAATTTCATCATACAAAAGTCGGATAAGGTTTGGCCGAGGTTTCGATAGTGAACTACTCGTAAGCTCAATGTCGGCAAAAAGAGGGTTTACTGCCTGGGCCTTATCTCCCCCAGAAAGGAGACCAGCCGTCATTAATGAGTTTATTAGTGTAGATGAGATCATGGGGTTATGAGGAGGATTTTGGGCAGAAACAGGAGTGTGTGAATAAGGCATTGCCTGGTTTACTAGTGGATTAGGCATTCCGTAACCCCCAGGCTGAATCATGTTCATGAGGTTGAATGGAGGATTACTATTAAGATTGTTTCCACGATTACCATTACCTTGTGGAGCATGATAATTATTGTTTGGGCGTGGCAAGTTGCTCATGATATTCGCCATTTGTTGAAATTGCTGAGCTGTGAATGGTGAGTTGATATTGGGCAGAGGCGCTTGTTGATTAGGTCTGTTAAACTGCGGAGCAGGCTGTACAACCTGCGCAGTAGGTATTCCGCCACCCTGGAACCGCGGATCGTGCTCTTTCTCCTTTTCATTTAGTCGCTCCATCTCTTTATTTGTAAACCCAATTAACTTTTGCTGAATGTCAGGCAGAATATTGTCGGGAAGCTTTTGACTACCAAGCACTACCTTGAGTTGGTTCAAAATATTAATTTGCTTCACAGCGTCAGTGTCGGAAGGATCTGAAGATTGACGCTGTTGAGTTAGGCCAAGAAGTTTATCGACCTGTATCAACAGGTTTGACTGAGAAAGTTCTTGATTACCGAGAAGCTGTCTAGTCTTCATCTGAAAATCAGGCTGGCGGCCTGTAAGGTCCTCCTTAAGATGCTCTGCATGCTTCTTCCTGGCCTGGTCCAAAAATGTTTCAATCTTCTTCATAGGCTCCTTTTCAAATAAAGCCGACCCATTAGCAGACGGTTGCTTCCAAGTATAAAACAGTTCCGCCATCTTTCGTCGGATAGGCTCCGATACCAGCGTATATGCATCAGTGAACACCTTGAAAAGATTCAATCCAAAGAAGATGGTGTATGGGCTTCCCACATTTTTGCAAATGGAATCAAGCAGGTACAGTGTCGGGAGTTTATAGGCAGGCGGGCACTAGACTGTTGTTAGATCGTACTCCAGTGGCTTCTTAGATAACTTACTTTTCTAGCATGGTCTTCTATGACTTTTGTGATTGCTTGAGCAGCACCAACGTTTTCCTGTGCTATAATTGTCAAGTTCTTGATGATTGGCATAGAGTTGCTAGTCAAATCTTGTAGGCAAGTAAGATAATCCTGGCGGATATCTTCAATCTCTTCCAGAGACATTTATGAGCGGTCAACTATGCAGTGAATGCAATGAATGAAATAAATAAATAGAAAAATAAACAAGTTAAAGTAAATAGAATTCAATGAATTGCGATTTAGTATCCAAACGCTTCAGCTGAATCCTCACAAATCCCCAGTGTCTTGAAGTGTCAGCGATTCTGCCTGTGAAACTCCACTATACTACAAATAAAAACACCAAAATAAAGCTTGACAGTGAAGCAGTGAGAGAAGCGAAAAAAAGGAATTCAGGACAACGAAGGCAAATGCACTTTCAGACGTAATTGAGCAGACGGAATGATGAAAGCAATACCAACACACTCGAAAATACAAGATGCACCGATATCAACTGACAGTGAAGTTATTCCTCAGAAGGATGAGCAGAAGAAGAGGTTGTAGGATGAAGAAAGAAATAAAACAAGAGAAATCGAATGGCAGTGAGGAAATAAAAAAAGTAGAATATGTTATGTAAGTATATGCTATCTGACTAATGTAACATGTGACTCAGCACTAGCTAGCTAGCTATCATGCGGCTGGCACTGTTCGTCGTGTCATACAGCAGCTGAATAGACTATTTAAAATTACGAGACTTGGCTTGCAGTTCTTGTGCCGGTAGGAAATGGATGAGAGTCATTACACTGCTGATAGACTAGTCACTATATATGGTATAATATTTGAGTGTTAAAGTATCTTTACCGGTAAGTCAAAAATGGACGTTAAGCTCACGTCAAGAACACAGCCGATGAACCGTGCGTGCAAGATGAATCAATTCAATGGTCAACATCTTTGACGAAGGTGCTCAATATGCCTGATGCTCTCATGGAATGAAATACAGTACTTGTCAAAGTGTGCACTTAATTATTCTCGTATAAAAAATCTACCAATCAACATATCCCCGTTACTACCAGAAAACTCATCTAACTGACAATGACCCAGATCATGAAAAAAAATATAAGGACTGCAAATAATCTAATATACAGCCATCGATTACTTGTCACACGGGCGTAGTACTTAAGCAGTTGCCGCTGAGCACCAACAACGTTGAGCGAAATATCCTCCGTATCATAATCGATTCTCTGAATAACATCCCGCTGTTCTGCAACCATGCTAGCCAGTTGTGTAAATATACCTCCTAGCTCCTGGATGGTGCTTTCAATAGCAGTTACCGCTGTCCCTCGCTGACTCTGGTAGACGAAATCGGGATTCTGTTCTTCAAGAAGCAGCATGGACTGCTGTTGTTCAGAAGGTAATGTAAGGTGATCATCTGGGTAGTCATGATGGTGTGATGCATATGGGTTGGCAGATGCGCCTGGCGATGGAGTAGAACTTGGGTGCTGATGCTGCTGCTGTTGCTGCGTTGGTCCTCTCGATCTTTGGACAGAGTATAAAGGCGACTCGCGGTCGATACCAGATGCAACAGCCGCCCCACCCGTTTTGACAACTGATGCCTGTGCCTGTTGCTGCTGTGGGCTATGGTAGTTATTCTGAGCCGCTGGGGGAACTACGTTTGCAGAAGACGAAGATATGAACTGGTCTGTCCTGTCTCGCGAAGCCTGAATATTCTTTAGTCGAATCTCCAACACCTGTTCAAAGGTAGTCGTGACTATCGTCAACTTGCCTTGCAGCATTACTACAACGTTATTCGCATGCTCTGAAAGCTGTTGTGTTTGCTGTTTACTCTGGTTGCTTGTTATGCCCAGTCCACTGCCTTCCTTGACTTGTTTTAGTAGGGCTGCAATACTCTGATTGATGGAGGACACTTTTTGTTTTATGACGAACGTGAGCTCGGCGATTTCGACTGGTCTATCATCGAAAAGAGTTTTCCTTCGAGCAAGAGCACCTAGACGTGTGAGCATAGCCGTTGTATGGGAAATATCATGAGAGATCTGTCCTGCTCGGTGCGCAAATTCGCTCTTGACAGGACTCGGTCGCACTTGTGGCTGGTATTGCTTGTGTTGTTGCTGGCGGTTGATCTTAGACAGCGAAGCAACGCAGGACCTGAACTCAGCTGACCTGTCTTGAACTGCAAAATGGTGAATCATGGCGGTCATTAATAGTGAAAAGGGTGACGTTAATATTAGTGAAGTTTCGTGTTTAGTGTTCCTTAACGACAGCCGTGAAAGAATGTACAGTATATTGCATTAATTAATTGTAAGGGTTTTTCACCTTAAACATTGGACTACGTGTACGTTAGCGAGAAATGAAGCTATGCGGCTCATGATACGCAACATATGCAGGTTATATATAAATTTATAAGTAATGACTGTCACATGATATATCTAGAGACACATACGCACATTCTACTCCGAGTGCATTATTATAAAATAAGTACTGTACTGTAATTAGCTCTCTCTTATTGGCTCGTTATCTGCGACCTCGGCCGGTTACATAACAGGGTCTACAATATGTACAGGGTTACCCCAGCCTCGGCTGACACTTTACTTAGTCACTTCTGCCTCGGCTTCTCTCAACTCATGATCATGCTAAAGTATATTGCAGAGCTTGCTGTTTATATTTCTTTGGCCCGATCGCCTGAAAGATAATCTCTTCTTCTTTCATACTCATGAACTTTTTTTCTTTTCAACCTCAATCTTCAACTTCACAATCACATTTCTGATCTTAATCAAGTCTATTTGGTGGTGAGTGAATCCTCCTGTCTTTCGAAGTATCCCGGAAAAACCGCAATCTCCACATTTCGATTGTCCCAAGCTTCTCCGCGTGTCATTTCCGAACTCTCTTAGATTCTTTGAACTGGCACTGACTTAATGATATAGTATATTTTCTACAACGACAAAACGATTACCATGACTGCTGACAATGAGCAAAAGACATTTACTGTCAAAGTATGTGACCCCCGTTATTGCCCCTTGTGCTCTATCTAACAACATTGGTTGCTAGGAAGTCTCCGAACACGCTTCTGACAAGGACCTCTGGATAATCATTGATGGCCACGTCTATGACGTTACCAAATTTCAGGATAAACACCCTGGCGGAAAGCAAATGCTCAACAAGGTTGCAGGAACTGATGCTTCCAAGTTTTTCCACAAGTATCATGATGTCAAAAAAGTTATGAAGAAATACGGCGTCAAATACAGAATTGGCAACGTCGCTTCGGAGGATAAGAAGGGCCTTTCTACAAACAATGCTGCTGCAGCACTGGAAACTTTTGGTGATATGATCCCATATGCTGACCCCAATTGGTATCAGGGCTACCACACAACCTACTACAACAAGACTCACGCTGCCCTCAGAGCTGAAGTCCGTGAATGGGTGGAAGACGAACTTGAACCTTACGTTGACGACTGGGAAGATGAGGGCGAAGTCCCTCCTGAAGTTTACAAGAAGTTTGCTGAAAAGGGCTTTCTCACTGCTGTTTGCGGTCTCCCAATTTTCACTACGGAATACTCTGATAAAAGACTGAAATCAATCACTCCTGAGGAATTTGATCCCTTCCATGAGGTTGTAATTGTTGATGAAATTTGCAGAACTGGCTCTGGTGGTCTCGCTTGGCACCTTTTTGGTGGTCTCGGAATTGGGCTTCCTCCAGTTTACAATTTTGCTCAAGAGCAGGTCAAGCGAAGAGTTCTGCCTGGCATCTTTTCCGGAGACAAGCGTATATGTCTATGTATTACTGAGCCTGATGCTGGCTCCGATGTTGCTAACATCAAGACCACTGCCAAAAAGACGCTCGATGGAAAGCACTTCATTGTAAACGGCAACAAGAAGTGGATTACCAACGGTATTTGGGCCGACTATTTTTCTGTGGCTGTCAGAACGGGAGGTGAAGGCATGGAGGGCATATCTATGCTTCTCCTCGAAAAAACTATGCCTGGCCTTTCTGTTCGTAAGATTGAGACTCAAGGTATGAAAACGTCAGGATCCACGTATGTTACGTTTGACAATGTTAAAGTTCCCGTTGAGAATCTTATTGGCAAGGAGAACAAGGGCTTCAAAGTTATTATGAGTAACTTCAACCACGAAAGAATCGGAATCATTGTCCAAGCTGTTAGGTTTTCTCGTGTTTTGTACGAGGAGGCCGTTAAACACGCTCATCGCAGAGAAACTTTTGGCAAGAAACTCGTTGAGCACGCTGTTATCCGCAACAAACTTGCGCAAATGGCAGTGCGAACTGAGGGTTGTGCGGCGTGGCTTGACAATCTTGTCTACCAGACCAAGGTCATGGGTGCACAAGAAGCTTCGCTTCGCCTTGGAGGCGCTATTGCTGGACTCAAGGCCCTTTCCACGCAAACCATGGAGTATTGCGCCAGAGAGGCATCTCAAATCTTTGGAGGACTCGCTTATACCCGAGGCGGCCAAGGTGGCAAAGTTGAGCGCCTGTACAGGGAGGTCCGAGCCTATGCTATTCCTGGTGGGTCTGAAGAGATTATGTTGGACCTGGCTATGAGACAGGCATTGAAGGTGCATAAGGCTCTTGGTTCGTCTTTGTAAACTAAGAGGGAGAAGTAATATTTCATATGGGGAGTGTATACTTTGTGAACGTGTGAATGAAACCAAACTATGTATGACTCAGAAATAAATAAGGCTGGAATCTACCCTGGTAAATGTCTGTGAAGTAACGCAGAATATAATTGTAAACCAGACTATTGTCTACTGTAGTTTATTTGATTGTATTTTAGAATACCATAGAGTCATAGACTGCCATACCGGTAGAGGCTTGTTAATTGCGAGTGATATAATACAGTAGATGTCAACAAATTTGTATGGTACCTGTTTAGTACAAGCGTTCCTGCAGGTACAGCTGTACTCTTAAAATTGCATTTGGGCTGAAATCAACAATTACAGTAGACTACTGTACATCGCTGGTCTACTAGTAGTCCAATACTAATATTAGTATCCAGCACTATCCACTGTGTGTAAGAGCGATTGTACAGCATGTTCAGCTATGTTATGTCTGAGGGTCATTCAGGATACGTAAGCTTAAGAACGAGAATTAGAAGGGAAGTTAAAGCTGGATTTAGAACTAGATTTGAAAAAAACATCATTTAAAGAAAGACAGATAGCTTTCACCTGCCATAGAGAATCAATTAATCATACTGTAGCCTAGACTACACTGACTATACTGACTTTACGGATACGGCACATAGTCTATAGACTCTATGCTGAAGATTTGTGCACAAATATATTACTCACCTCTCTGCACAAAAATTTCAATTGCGAACTCAATCCAACTACTGTAGATCTGATTAGTCCAGTTAACGAAATACCATGCGCTCAGTGTAGACTATATATAGAGCTCCAGTACTCATAAAACGTCTCTTGAGGTTTCATTGATTTGTCTCGTTTTTGGCACAATTATATGAATGCATTCCATATTCCCAGTAATAATATCGTTCTCCAATGTTAAGTCGCTGGAAGTATTCCCCAAGCTCGCTGTGGCCCCTTCTGAATTGGACGATCTTACTTAGAGTTGGTCTGTCAAGATTTTTTATGACTGAAGTTAAAGGGTTCTACAGAGTATGACTGGGCAGGTTCTCACCCGTGATGGCCCGGTATATTGTGCACCCGCGTACCGCCTGAATTTCTCGCTACATTTGTCGTGCTCGCTTTCTTTGGCTCCCATCCTAAGGAAGCGTAATGCTTTCCAAGTAGCATCTTTCCTTTTTCTCTTAACTTTCTTCAATGGCGGGCGCATTCCCTCGTAGCAGTTTCTCATTAGCTCCGGAGTGACCAAGATGCTGGAAAATAATAGCACGTCACTAGTAATGACGAGATCGTCGGTTCGATTCCGGCTTGAGAGGCATACAGCTCTTTTTTGGGCAGATCCTAGTGTTCTTTTTGGTCTACAGTAGATGAAAGATTGAGCTGAAGTTGATATGCAAAGAGGGTCTTTTTGTAAAGGTGTAGTTGCTTGTTTCAATCTATAGTGTCCTGGAGGTTGTACTGGTTCAAAATATTGAATGGGGACTAGTCTAGCCAACTTAATAGAGAGTCTATTGAAAAGGGTAAAATGTAAGTTTTTTGGAATAGTGGTTCTTTTTTTTACCACTAGATTAGCTATAGCTAAGCTTCCAGAGCCTCCTCAGGACCTCAGGTCCCTAGGGTCTAAAAGGATTTGTTTCAAATTTTATTTTTGTTAAAGTGTATTTTAGGACAAACCCGCAAGCAATTATAGCCAATCAGTTTCAGTAGTTGAAACCTGCTTGTACACCCACCCACACTTGCACGCTTGCACATAGACTAGAGTCTAGACAACTGTAGTCTGAAGTCCTCTGAACCACCGTGCAATTGTAACATACAGTGTCATACACTACACTCAGTACACTCTAGACCTACTACACTGTGACTACAGTAGCCTATATACCGGATAAACGCTAACGTTATTACTCAAATATTAGCGGGTTCCTGAACCATTTTAAATTTTAAATCTAGAATATTTGAGCTTGAATCAATTGACTCATGTGTGAAAACCCTTTTATTTGAACAAATCATGCTATATAACTTGCTATCAACCGGTATTTATCTCTGGCGCGCGCGCTTTACGGACCCTAACAAGGAAAAGTATCTAGATTCCACTTATGAGTTACAAAGTCTGTCTGTCTCATGAGCGATAACCAGCCAAATAATGCTGGTTTTGCAATGGGGGCGCCCCTCAGGTATCATATCAAAGTCTATACTAGACTCTATAGGTTTAAAACGTCAGCCATCGCAAAATGATGCAATTTCGAAAGGCTCCATAATCATTTCACCTCAATGAAGTAGGCTACCATATAAAACTGAACTATTTATTTTTTGATTAAACAAATTTGACAAGCCTCTATCGAGTCTGCTCCACAATTATTTGAAAAGTTGTAGCAACTTTTAAATTCAAAATATTTCGCCATTGAGGCAAAGTAGCCTTCAGGTGTGGCAAAACGGATACCGGTAAGTTAAGTTCAATTACTGGCATATTTATTATTATCTATTTTTTGTTTTCAAACATAATCAAAAAAAAGAAAGAGAAAGCTGTTTAATGGACAAATCTAAAATCAAGTCTCTTGTTACCCTTGTCGGTAGTGTTGAACCTGTAGCTGATCTGCTCCTCGGCAGTCATAGCGTTCCATTTCTTATCACGGCTGCTGTTACGCCAAACGTAGTAAACCTTGGTAAGTAAAATAACCCCAAAGGATGTCCAGGCAATAGCAAACAACTGCATGTTACCACGGTGGTATTTGGGCAAATCGTCCTTCCGGTATATGTTGGAGGAAATGATACTTCCGGCCTGAACAAAAATGTTGTACATGGCAGCAGAGACGGAACGAGTTCGCACAGTGTTTGAGTTTCTAGAGCACCAACTGACAAGAATGGCGTGGATATAAGGAGCTGAAAGCAAAACAGTCAATAAAGCGTAAGAACCCCAAATGTTCTCAAGAGATCCCTTCCACCATCTGAGGATACCGAGACATGGGATAAGCCATAGAGGTTGCAGGCAGCAAATGAGAGACCTCTCATTAAAGTACTCGGTAGCCCAAGTAATAAGAATGAGAAGGAAAATGTGAATAACATTGTAAGGAATAGTGAGAAGATTAGTGTTGAACGAACTAAATCCAAGACCCTTGAGGGTAAGAGTAAGATAGGTACCAGGAGTAGAACTTGGAATATATGCGATGAGACCTATGATGTACAATGGCCAGAGATCGTAATCTGTAATGGAGTACCAAAGAAGCTTGAAAGTAATAGGCTGTCTGTTGTGCATGTCTCCCTTGGAAGGGTCATCACGAAGGACACGGTTGACGACAATCTTCTCTTCACGATCAGAGAACCAGCCCTTGGGTCTAAACCAAGTCTTAGTCTGGACAGGAGAGGCAGGCATAAGGAAGAAAGAAGCAATACCGATAGACAGAGTAATAACACCTTCAATAAGGAAGAGCCATCTCCAGCCACCCCAGCCGTTGTGTCCTCTCAAGTGCAGAATACCAAAAGCAAGCAGGGAAGTGACAATAGTAGTTACACTAAGGGCAGTCCAGAAGAAACTAAGTCTAAGAGGAAGTTCTTTACTGGTGTAAAAGTAAGAAAGCCAGAGAACAACATCAGGAATGAAACCACCCTCTAAAACTCCAAGAAGAACACGGGTAGCAATAAACGTACCCTTACCGGTAAGTCTAGACTGACAGATAGCAACAACTGACCACAAAGTAATCTGGATAGGAATCCATCGATCAGGACCCATCTTCTTGGATACAAGCTGGGAAGGAAGTTCAGCAACCAAAAATGAAACGTAGAAAAGAGTTTGTCCGAGGTTATAATCGTTTGTAGTCATGCCCAAATCCTTAAGCATGTTGTCGGAAAGAGCCTGAGAAATGTTACCACGATCGATTTGGAGAGACATGAACATGATACAAGCCCAGAGAGCGACGTGCCACTCCAGCTTCCAGACTAGCTTTCTCTCCTCTTCTGGAGACCATTCAAAATCGGGGTCAAACACATGTCTTCCTTCGTATTGAGACTTTTCGTAAATGTTGCGGTAGTATTGCGCTATTTCAGGGTCCTTGAAAATATTGTCTCCGAATCCGCCGTTTTCCAAGGAACCGTGGTTGATTACGACTTCACCGTCTGCAGTAATAGCATTGCCGCTCTTGGTGACAAGTCTAGCGTCTTTGTTGGGGACGTATCCGTTTATGTCCTTGGGAACATCAGAGTCGGATTCGCTTTCCGAACCAAGATCCTTTGATTTCTCGTTAGAAAAGCTTTTGGTTTCTGTCATGATATTATGAATAAAGCTTCAAAGTCCTGTACGTCGCAAAGAGGAGGCTAAGAGAAGATGAAGAAGTGAATGCTTGATGAGATCTAAGAAAAAAATTAAATTAAGATGGTTCAGCCTATTTATACAAGACAGATGAAGTTGAGTCGCGGAGTTCGTGCTACCATCCGTCTCAACGTTTCAAGCCACAGACGGACTTGAGAGTAAAAAAAAAATTGACCACATGTATATTTTATTTTGCGCTTTCTAAGACCTATTTGTTATCTTTGCTAAATTGTGGCTGGAAATGATGAAATTAAGGCATGCGAGGAAAGGCCTGTGTATAAAGCTATAGAGTACTAATTAGTACTATAAAATTTAAAGTGGGAGAACTGCGTGCACATGTATATGGGTACACACTGTAAATCACAGCTGGCAGCCAGCAGCTAGTCAAGTTGACATTCTCTCCAACGTTACTTAATTCAAATAAAATATAAGCTACAGTATTCAAATCTGCGTGCCTGCCATGGACGCTGAGATGCGTGCCTAGTCTAAAGCCCATAAATCAAGCCCACGTCAAGGAATGCTAAGGCTCCGAGTTCTTTTGTTAGATTTCTTGTCATTTCTTGGACATTTCTGTTTTAGTGTTTAAGCGTGTGCTTTTCTAGATTGGGCTGGTGGTATCACGTCAACGAGTGAATCGATTAGACGACAATCATGGAAAATAAAAATAAAAATTGGGACATTGGAACATTTGGAACACGATTTTTCAATTCAAATAATTCAAATACAGTAATTCAAGTAATTCAAACAATTCAGATAAACTAAGAGGGTCCTGGATCATTACTGTATTCTTATTTTTTCACTTACAGCTGTGTGCTACTGTGCTTCACGGACAAGCCACAATATCTGTGTACAAAATGTCTTGATTTTTGTATTTTTTTTTCTCCCTTTTTCGTTTTTCATTATTTTTTCATTATTATTTCATTTTTCATTTGGCTCATGTGAATCCATTTATCTCTCCGGTCAATATTGGTGGAATTAGAATTAGAGATCATGCTTTGAAATCAATTGGATCCAATAGAGCACTCGTTCATCTGACATATAAGGCAAATGATCGTAGTTGATGATGCAAAATTTAACAGTTACAAATGTGGCACAAATTCTTTTTACAAGAAGCATTGTGCGACGGGTATTTGTATCCTACTAGTCTTCAAGGACCCTGAAATACACGGGTTCGTTGCTTTCTAGACGTCTACATATAGGCCACATTGCAAAGCATTTACAAAAAGCTGCAGCAGTCCACTGGAGAAGTTTAGTCTAGAAATCAATCCTTGACTTAGTCTATTGACTCTATTCTATTTGGCTTGCCATTCATTACTTTAGGAGTAGACATTGGTTTCCAGCCTCCATGGAGGCAGTAGTCTATGACTCTATGTTGATTAATATTTTGATAGTGGCAATGGTACAATGTAATGGAAAAACCGGAGTAAGCCATTAGTAACTTCAGCATATGATTTATTTGAAGTCGACTAATTTCATGGAATATAGCCTATGTTGGCTCATAGTGCTATTTAAGCACGTCAGGGTCATATATATACACTTTTATGAGCTTAGTCGTTTGAAATTATGAATAAAAGGGTAAGCCGGCAGTCTACTATGTACGTTAATCAGGTTTACTTTAAACATCTAATTATGCTTTGAGTTAGGTTTTAACTGCGAACCATGGATATCATGGCAAATTCGGAGATCGTTGAATTTATTCGCCCACAGATAAGAGCTCTTTAATTTTCCATGCCAAGAGACTAGAACTCAAAAAGCTCATTACACTCGAGTTTTGTGAAGCCAATGAATATCAGCTAACGGGAATGATCCACGCGCCATCCACCCGTTTCACGTTAGAAATTAAGAATGTAATTAGACTAGATCAACTGGCAGAAACTGGTCGATGAGCTTGGGTCTGTACACCTGTATACCTAGGGTAGATTTTGTAGATCCTGTATGTGTGGATGGAGATGGGCAGAATAGTCCGGGAAATGGACCAAAAGCGGCTGGAGAGTCGACTGAATGACAGGCAAGAGTATTTAGGTTGTATACAAGAGGCTTGACAAAATAGGCTATATACACTCAAAATGCGGCTGATGGATAGTTGCTATGCGTATATTTGGTACTGTGTGTATTTTTGAGCATTGACAGTGAGGCAACTCTTGACTCTACCAGTGGACTATACAGTGGGCGTCTCTACTACGTACGCGTACTGTACTCCAAAAAAAAGCCACAACTACGTATGCCACATGTTGCAATACAAGCCCATTAAGTTACAGTACCGGTGGCCAACTGCTTTTGCCGTGGAGCGTTATGATCTTATAACCGAGCATGAGGAAATGATTTCCTAAACAAGATCCATTTGCCGCTGTGCAAGTGAAAGTTAATAGCTAGTCTAGTAAAAAAAGTGTGAAGTTTGACATATGGTGGACTACTATATTTTAATTTAAAGCCTTTTGTGACATGAGGGCTATAGAAGAATTCTTAGGAAACCCCACGGATATGAGAAAAAAGTTAAGGCCTTGACCCGCAATGTCGATGTGGCTTATAGGTACGTAGTCCATCTTATTGCAAAAGCTTAAGACCAATGCAGACGGTGTTGCGTAGACTAGTCTAGTCTATTGAATCTATTCCATGTCGACTACATGATGAAAAACACGAAAACATCATGAGCTAGAGTCGGGAAGACAGTACCGTAGACTAATTAGGATAATGATCATGATCTTGCTTAGATTGCTCAAGATAATGAATTCTTGTGCATTATTATTCAACTTAGAGAATTTGTCATGTCAATTTGTTCTTTGGACATTGGACGCATACAGATTGTTCAGATATGGGCCCTCTCTTTGGACTAAGTACTTACAAAAATATAGACTGCTAAATATCATTTACGCCATATTTGTGGCTTTCACACTTAGATGAATATATCTTTGTAGTAAAGTTTGTACTGTATTCTTGATATCTTCACTCATCAAATATAAACACACTACACTGAAAGTGCTAAAAATTCATAAATTCAAGACAAATAATAATACAAGGAATAATTTGCTAAAAATTCATAAATTTAAGAAACAATAATATAGAAAATTATTCAACGAGAACCCATCGGAGATGCCAGAATAACTCGCCTTATTATTAATCAGGACCTACCTACAAACTACACTACGACATTAGCAGAGATCTCTGAACCCAGAAGGCTTTGAAAAACAACTACTGTAGGTGACATTGATAAATTACTCTTGAAAGATATATGAGACAATTGCGTGGTGTTAATATCCCTGGCCCCTATGGCACGGACATCATGACGACTACGTTGAGGAATGGTGGGCAGGGAATTTCCAGTTATAAAAAAACTGGCACTCGAGATCTACCCAGCTGCGAGACGAGACGGGAACTCTATCCCGAAATTTCTAGTTCCGCAACAGGTAGTTCAAGAGCCTGAGAGGGCCGAGTAGGTTGAGATAATAATGGAGCAATCTAGCCCCTAACAAGTACCGCGGGTTATTTCCCAAAGACGGTATGAACAGCTTAAGGAGAAACAGAACGCCAGAAAACTTACCTCTTTGGCTGAGGCAGTGACACCACTGGGCAGCAGTATTCTACGTATTCAACATCCAAAACCTTAAGAATGGAAGATTGGTAGTAAAAGCTGCACTGTGTCGCTTATTTTTGCTAGGGCTGCTGAATCTGATAAGATAACTTGTGACAGCTGTCCCGGTCTTATTCGGTATGGTCTTAATTATGAAGACGAGTGTAAGATTCAGCATAAAGGAGGAACAGGCCTTGATCGCCATAACAAGATTTGTGATCTGTTGGTAAAGACGCTGAGACAATTAAATTTTCAAGTCAGCAAGGAACCAGCAGTAAGTGATGAGGAGAACGCAACGTATGAACCGGACACGAGAGGCAAGCCAGATGACTGTAGACGGAGAGACTTTGTAATAAAAGAGGGAGACAACACCAAGCACTACGACATTTCTATGTTGTCTCAGCGGAGCTGCAGGATCAAGAAAAAAATGTACTCAAGACTCTGGATGACAGATACGAGGACAAGGTAAAGAAGTATGATGATTTGAAAGATGTTGAGAAGAATGATGTGGGAGAGGATAAGGTCCACTTATTCCTCATGGTTATTTCGCCAGACGGACTGATGCAGCCTAAGTCGGAGAAGGCATTGAGAAACATCAGAACCATGATGTCGGAATATGAAGCTGATATGCTGATATGTTGATGAGGGAGTCGCTGGTCTGTCTGGCGAGACACAGAACTAGATGTCACTTTATGAATGCTAAGAACCCTATACAATAAATTGAGGGCGAGGAAAGAGAAGTTGATATCTTCGCTCATCAATCATCAAATATAAACACATTACACTGAAAGTGCTAAAAATTTATAAATTCAAGATAAACAATAGCTAATATAAAGAAAACCATTAAATTTATAGAACTTATTATGTCAATTTGTCCTTTGGATATATCCACTGTACGCCTCTATTGCAATCCTCATAACGCTTTAAGGCGAATTGCGCATCTAAAGAATGAAGATATGGCATTCCACCCCCTTTGATAATCCCGCCAGGAGAGCCAACTCACCTTAAGTCAAAGAAGGTACCGGAGAACATAAGCCTAATAGCCACGATGGATGTGGAATGTTAACTGTTGAATGTGAAGATGATGTGCCGATTAGAGAGTTATCGGTTTGCACGGAAAAAGCACAGGGTTGAATGGCATTACATGGTCAAGGAGCCGGTATAATACTGTATGTAGAGAGTGACAAAGGAAAGGAGGAATTGATGGCTCATCAAACATAAGAAACTAAAGGTTCTAAGAGTTCATGAATTACAGGTAAGAAACTAAATAAAAGAAAATGCTGTATGTATTACACGCTCTGCGATATACAATAGCGCGAGTTATAAGGAGCATCGGAGTTATTGCGAGCTAATCAAATAATCGTGACAGTGAGATCTATTTCGATCAAGATATAGCATACTAGACTATAACTAGTTACTTCCGTATGTTCAAATTGCATCAGCCTAGGCCCTAGACTCAAGATTTAACGGTTGGCCCTCCCAGAAAACCTTGTATGGTTTAAGTGCATGAAATCTGTACCGGTAGAGCTTGATAGTCTTGATATTGACTTATACGTAGTAATCTAATATTGGAAGCCATTTAGCATTTAAGTTGACAGAATCATTCATTTCTTTCAAATTTACTGTCGCGCAATGGTAGACTTTATATTAATCAGAGTCAGTCCCTCCATATGGGTAAGAATACGAGGTGAAAATTTTCCCACATCACAGGACGATGAGTAGGGTTTTCCCGAGTGATCTCGTCTTCCAGTGTCTTGTAAGTGTTTGATCTAGGCGTATATTGAACAAGGAGAATAGACTGTAAAGAGAGGAGAACTATCTGTTAGTATGGAATAGCTAACATGTGCTCTGAGTAGTAATAATGAGTGTATTCGTATATATATAATAGAAGCATGAATAGGGAAGAGGAAGTAGTTATACACACCTGTAAAGAGAGGAGAACTATCTGTTAGTATGGAATAGCTAACATGTGCTCTGAGTAGTAATAATGAGTGTAAGGAGGAAGACAACACACAACCAACAATAAAGGATTTATGGTGGTGTTGCACAAACCCTAACACCCTAAATCCTAACAGTAAGAAAGTAGAACGTGAAACGGCACACGCTCAACTGCGCTATCCACCCTTCCTTTATCCCAGCTGTTACACAAGGCCTTGGCTGTAATATTATGAAGCCAACAGATAAAGAGAGAACTACTGTAGTAAATAAGTTTATGTCGAACCGACATGGCCTACTAAGAGTAGTGAATCTATCATTGAGTACAGGGAGTACGAAATATGTCATACACGGGTAATATTTTTATTTTTTCAAAAAAACCTAGAACCAGTGTGTGTTTTTTGAATGACTCTAGTAGACGAGTAGCTAGTGGGATATTGTCGCTCCACATAGATATACTCCTGAGTCCCTGAGTCTCTACTACTCTAAATCGCCAGTTCGTAACCATAGTCCTTGTATACGTATGTGGACGTTTTGTGGTTTGACAAGGTTTGACTATTTTCTTCATTGATATAACTCGCGATCTAGCTATGCTGTGGAGCTAGAAATCTAGGACCATTGGCTGCACAAAACATACAATATTGCAATTGCAACATATTTCAGGCCGCTTCATCTACATGAAGTCGTAGTAGTTTGCTAACAATTGTGTTTGTGTTTGTGTTCCGGTTGGTCTCGTCTGCCTTTTTTTGTTGTCTGGTTGTCATAGCAACACAAAACAAACAACTCTCCGTTTTCGGATAAAAATAAACATAAGTTCCCAACCTTCACTACACCTTAACCCAAAAGGACCTGAAATGTTTGTTATTGTCTCGCAAACGAATTTCTAACTTCTTCTTCATCTCTTGAATTTTCATCTCATTACTCATTACTCAAGCTCCTTTTACCTTCTATAATGACCTCTGAAAGGCACTCTCTATAACCATGGACTATTCGCGATCACAATTTTCATCTCCCACTACTCCGAAACACAATACCTCTCCGTACAACACTCTGCCTTCTCCCTACTACCCTGATCCTCGCATCACTTCGCAAGATATGATTGATTCGCATTCACAACCGCTCCCCTTACTACCGGGCTCCCCTGAGCGCAACTATTCATACCTTTCTCACGACCCTGCAGGATCCCCAAGACGTAACAGTAACACCTCCATCCACTCGCCTTCTAGATCCTCATCTCCAACAAAACACCATCTACTAACGTCGGACGATGATGTAAATCTTCTTCGCAAGAGTACCACCTCTCATTGGCGTAACTTAACAAACACTTCAGACAGCCCCAACGATTTACACCTTCCTGGCGTTACGGAAGATGCAGAAGAAATCGCCGGCATGCAAGGTCGATTACGGCTCCAAAAAACGGAAGACTCAAAAACCCATGTTGCCAATAGGAATTGGATGGACAAGCAACGCAAGTGTCTGCAGGCATATGAGTATCTCTGTCATATCGGAGAAGCCAAGGAGTGGATCGAACAATGCATCGACGAAGAAATACCCTCTATTATTCAACTTGAAGAGACTCTACGGAACGGTGTCATTCTTGCTAAACTCACGAGAAGCTTCGCACCTCAATTAGTCCGTAGAATCTTCGACTCGCCAAAGTTGCAGTATCGCCACACAGACAATATCAACTTTTTCTTTCAATTTATTGATGAGATTGGAATGCCTGATGTATGTACAAGTACTGATTTTTTTTCATTTAAACTTCTCTAACCTTTTCAGCTTTTTACTTTTGAACTTACGGACCTCTATGACAAAAAAAATATACCCAAAGTCATATATTGTGTCCATGCGCTCGGTTTCATCCTTTCTGGAATGGGGTTGGCCCCTCCCATTGGAAACCTTGTTGGAAAATTGCAGTTCAGTGATGATGTCCTCCTGAAAACTCAACGAGGTCTGGATGCCTCTGGCGTCAAGCTTCCTAATTTTTCGAGTGTGGGAGCCCATTTTGGCGAGCCAGAGCCTCAACCAGAGCCAGAACCAGAACCGGAGCCGCAGCCATCTGAAGAAGAGCTCATGTTTGAAGAGCTTCTTGACTGTGAAGGTGAGATTATTGAGCTTCAAGCAATCTCGAAAGGTGCCCTACTTCGCCAGTCTCTATTCACTGATCGATATATACTCAAAAAATCTGCCGGTCCAATTATCCAACTCCAAGCAATAGTCCGTGCAAAGAATTCCCGCAAAGCTTATCAAGTTTACTCGACTGCCATTTCTAATGCTATTCCACTAGTTGCAAGACTTCAAGCCATTTCTCGCGGTAAGATCGGTCGCCAGCAGTTACAAAACTTTAAGCATGGCATTGAAGTAGAGGAATCGCAAATAACCAAGCTCCAGTCGATAATTAGGGCTCTACCAGCTAGAAAGTTCAAGAAACAAGCAACCGCCACTCTTAACTCTAAAAGTGCACCAATAGCAGGGCTTCAAGCTTCAATTCGAGGAATGCTTGTTCGAAACGATTATAAACAGTTCAAGCAAGAATTGCGCGGGGATGCTACTCCAATTGTTAGCCTTCAAGCTCTGATTCGTGGGCAAAATGTTCGCATAGCTACGTCCCAGACAAAGCTGGAGCTCCGTCAGCATGTGCCACAAGTAGCTTATTTGCAGTCCCGCATTCGTGGAATTTTTTCACGAAACGCCACTTTCAGCAATCTTGAGTCAATAAAAAACAGTGCTGTGTGGGTCAAAAGCTTTCAAGCTATAGCTCGCGGTCATCTCGTGCGCACAAAGCGCGAACGCTTGCACGCAAAGGTTGACAAACTGGACTCCCTTACTCTTAACCTTCAAGCTGGAATCCGCGGACACACTGTTAGAAAGGACATGGAGCGTACTAAATTGAAGCTTATCAGATACCGACGAGAGGTTTTACTGGTCCAGGCTCAGGCAAGAGGCGCATTAGTGCGAAATCACGTATCTAGTCAACTCGATGCTCTGGATGCTTCTACTGAAACAGTCGTTTCTATGCAAAGCATTATTCGAGGTAACATTGTTAGACGAGATCATGAAAAGTTTTTGGAAATCCTTGAATCAAGTGGTCCTGATATTCTTGAGCTACAGTCAGCTCTTCGTGGAAAGCAGGTTAGAGATGCTTATGCCGCTATGCTCGAGGAACTTCAGGAGGCCGAATACGAGTCAGTAATGCTGCAATCGTTAGTTCGGGGTAATGCCACACGAACTAGTTTTTTTAAACAAAAAGCTGTTATTCAATCCCAAGAACGTCAAATTTTGGACCTGCAAAGTGTTATCCGGGCAGGTGCTGTCAGAAAAGATCTTGGCGCCTTTCTCAATAAATTGGACCTATTATCACCTTCAGTTGTTCGCTTACAGTCAATTTTTAGAGGTGTCATGGTTCGCTTTAGCTACGATCTTATGCTGGACGAATTCAGTGATGCTATGGAATCTATTGTAATGCTCCAGTCTCATATTCGCGGGTTTGTAATTCGAAAGGATCATAACGCACGTATGGATTATTTTAGGCAGAACATGGATAAGGTGATCAAGATTCAGAGTTTTGTTAGAGCCAAGAAGCAAGGTGATGCTTACAAGTCGCTTACCTCTTCAGCCAATCCTCCCCTATCGACAGTCAAAAACTTTGTTCATTTGCTTAACGACAGCGATCTCGATTTTGAGCAAGAAGTCCAACTCGAGCAGAGTCGAAAACAAGTCATGGATGAGATCAATCACAACGAACAGCTTGAGCAGTTCATCAACCAGTTGGATGTCAAAATTGCCCTTCTTCTCAAAAACAAAATTACAATTGACGAAGTGGTTAGGCATAGAAACAGAGGGCTTAGTGCACATATGTCAGTGAACAATCCAGGTGATATTTTTGATCTCAAGGCACTCAACAAGTCATCTAGAAAGCGTCTTGAACTTTACCAAGGTTTTTTTTACCTTCTCCAAACTCAACCAAGTTACTTTGCAAGACTTTTCAAACAGTTGCGTGAGTCGATGGTGACAGAAAAAGAAAGTAAAGATATTGAAGGCATGATCAAGACCATCTTTGGTGGGGCTCAAAAAAGAAGAGAGTTATTTTTTTACCTTCGACTGGTATCACAAAGTATCACTGAGGAAATCACTAGCTGTGAGAATGTCAAGGCCGTTCTTCGAGGTAATTTCATTTGGTGGAAACTATTAGCAGTGCTCAACCGTGCCCCTAAAGAACGCAAGCTTTTGGGGTCCATGCTTTACCCTGCTGTCTCTACCGTTGTTAATAAGTCCGACCTGGATTTGGAAAGCGACCCTTTGGCTCTTTACCGCAAATCTATTGCTGAGGAAGAAATTCGCACAGGGCAGCTTAGCCAAAGGAACCCTCATATTCCAGTTTCTGATGCCATTAGACACCCTGAAACTCGTGCTACCTACGTGGCCAATCTTCAAAAGCTACGCGAGCTCACAACTGAATTTTTGAACACTCTTTCAGATAATGTTGAGAGCTTACCGTTCCATATTCGGTTTGCTGCCCGTGAGATCTATAATATCTGCAAGATTAAGTTTCCCGCTGAGCATGAAGACCGTCTTCTAAGTTTAGTAGGGCACGTTGTTTTCAGTCACTATTTGAACCCTGCAATCATCGCCGCTGACAACTATGGAATTATCAACTCTGCTCTGGGTCCTATTCAGACTCGCAATCTCACGGAGATTACTAAGGTATTAACACAGATTTCCATGTTGAAGCCATTTTCTCGCGAAGATGTTTATTTGCAGCCTCTGAATGACTATATCAAGACTTCCATCAAGCGTGCTAAGGCTATTTTTGTTCAGATTATCAATGTGGCCGACCTTGGACAGTACTTTGAAATGTCGCCATATGATGATCTTACCTCTCATGGCCGCCCTAATTTGTATATTAAGACGTCAGATATTTTTGCAATTCATTCCCTGGTTGCCCATGAGCTGGATGTGATGGCCCCTGATGCTGAAGACTCTCTGAGAATGGTTATCAGTGAGCTTGGAGCGTTACCCAACGATGCCAGCGAAATTCTGAACATTGCCAAGTTTACTGAAATCAAACTCGATCTAAATCCCAGTTTTTGCAAGATGGAAGACCCTGACGCTGAAGTCAACTCTTTGCTAGTTTCTGCTAAACGATGCCTGATTTATATTTTAAGAGTACAGAGTGGTCCCAATCTTTTGGGTGTCCTGGTATCGCCTATTGAGCAATATCATGAAAACAAGTACAGAGAGATTTTGGCTGAGGAAGCGGAGTCGCGTGAGAAAAAGAAGCTTCCAAATGCTGAAGACTCTGGCCTTGGGGATTTGGAATCATTGACGTACCGTGAACTAAAACTTCTGGCCCTGGAAAAGATCATTGAGTTGGAATCATATGGAAAAATTACCCGGGAAGATAACTACCAGGCTATTTTGAACTCCATTGCACTTGACATCAAATCCAAGCGTAATCGCCGCTTAGTCCGCCAAAAGGAAATTCAGGAGGTGAAGCAAACTTTAGGTCATTTGAGCGAGAAGGAGGATTATCTGCAAACCAAGCTCAAGACTTACAACGACTATATTGAGCAAGCGATGCTTACATTGCAGACCAAGAAGGGAAAGAAAAGAGCCATTCTGCCCTTTTCAAAACAGTATTTCCATCTAAGAGACTTGCAAAAGTCTGGTCGCATTCCCAAGTTTGGATCTTACAAGTATACTGCTTCTAGTATGTTTGAAAAGGGGGTCCTTGTTGAGCTGAATGGATATACCGACAGGCAATACGACAAGGTCTCCTTTACATTTTCTTCAGACGAAGTTGGAATTTTTAAAATTGAAGCTGCCTTTGGTTCGGTTGCTTTGCCTGGTGCCAGTACTGAAATCTCTCTTGATGAGTTGTTGAGCCAGCAGTATAACAATCGCCAGTATATTCCGTTATTTGACAATATGGTAACGTTGAACACAAACCTGACGTTGCATTTTATTTTCAAAAAGTTTTATGGAGATAGCCAGTAAACTTACGGAATTTTAGATTTATGTAGTCTTTTGTTTTTGACGCTTTTTAATGTGTGATGAGGAGCTAAATTTTTGTTGTTTTTGTTATTTTTGTTTTATAAGGTGAAATTTGAAATTTATTTTTTAGTCTTTCCATAGATCGATTGATTTATATACCGGTATACCAGAGAGTAGATAAAACTCGGGTTTGCTATTGGTTTCTCTGATATCTGTGGGTAAAATATACATAAAGTAGTGCTCATTAAGGGGCGGCTGAGAGTAGCAGGATTTCGATATCTTTTGCTTTATTTGCTTCCATACTAAATTCATGTTTTTCCATTCCTTTTTTTACTCTTCGTCGCTAATAGCGTCACCATATTCCCAAACGCCAACGCGGTCTTGTCGAGCATATGTTTCCAACTCTTTCAGGGATCGGATTGAAGCCTTCCATGCTTCCGATTTTTCCCATCCAAGGAGTGCGGTCTTGACAAACGCGTAACCGTCATTGACGATGGCACTATTTACAGAGTCGTCAACACCCTTAGAGGTCGCAGTGAAGAGTGTGACAGATAACGGTGTGCTGGTAGCAGGTGAGTCGACATTGGCGACAACTTGTTGACCTTCAATGGTGCTTTTCAAGTAGTCAACAAACTCTCCCAAGTAGTTAGTGGGGGTAGAGGGAGGAAGCTTGATGAAAGAAAGCACAGCAGTCTTGGCAAGAGCAGGAATCACAGTGACAGCGAACTGCGAAGGTAAAGGTCTCAAGGAACTATAAGGCACATTGATAGTTTTGCCGGTATCCACCTCCAGGATGCTATATTTGTTGGAGGGCTTGTCAAAGGCAATTAGTCTGCCACGCACAAAAGCTCCTTTGCGAGGTGAGACAGTGACGTAATCGGTCTTTCTTGGAGGGCGGGAAAACGTGAATTGCGAGTTATTCCCTGCAGCATTGTTGAAGCTGAGCAAATCAGCGGAGAGCTTGGTATATTGGGCACGAGACGATAATGATCGATAAGAGATTTCACCAGTTGAGGAAATGTTGCTGATGATAATGTCAATGTACGACTTTTTGGCAACCTCATGAGTAGAGGTAGAAGCTGTGGCCTTTTGAACAACAGGTTCAGGCTCAGCTGGAGTCTCGCCGTCATAGTCCTTCCATAGTCCTTTGTGAGCTTTCTGCGCAGCCTCCTGGCCATCATAAAGCAACTGACTCACACCGCTCTGTTGAGCAGAATATTCGTGGACCTCGGCCAGTCCTTCCTTGACAAGAACAACAGCCAATGTGTCAGCATTACCGGGAATGTACACATTTCCAATGAATCCACCTGTTTTATCAACATTGACAACAGTAAATTGAACGTCTCGCTGGTACAGCTTCCTGGAAACAAAATCAAGAGCAGCTGCGCCAAAAGGTTCTTGGGGACGAGGTACATGTACACCAGAAAGTACAAGGGTCAAGGTCAAGTTGTCTCTTGCAGAATGAATGCGTAAGCGGCCACCAGATGAAACATGCTCAACAACACCAGAAACTTTGCCTTGTCGCTCCAAGGAAGAAAGAAAGCCTTTAGCCTTTGAGAAATTCTCAGACGCATCAACGGTACGATCAGGAGGAGGTGCCTTTTTCGAGTGCATTCCCTTGTTAGCCGCAATAGAAGCAGTCTCTTTCTCTACCAGCTCGTCCCAAACAGGGGATCGGTCGGTGTCATCTTTTCTATGACGAATTACAGTAGCATATCCACTTTCGATTAGAGTGGCAGCAATATTCTTGTCCTGCAAGATAATTGTGACTAAAGGACGTTCCTCAAACTGAGCAGAAGCAGGTCTAATTGCATCAACCTTCACCTGGACATGTTTACCAATGAATCTCTTTCTAGCAAACTCTTTAGAAATAGGAGCGTGAACAGATCCTTGGATGTCAGATTTTCTTGGAGCACGGACAGAAGACAACTGAACAGTTTCTTCTTCCTCATTAGCATTGCGCAAAACAAACGTGTCACTGGAAATTACACGAGCAATAGTGGCCTCGTATGGTTTGTCACTGGCACTTGCAGCAGAGGTAACCAAGTCCTTCCAGAGGTATAAATGGGCATCCTTAGCTTTCTTTTCAGCGGCACGGAGAACAGCCATGTTTTGCGCACCAATCTGCTGGCTTTGCCAATCTGCAACAGAAGAAAGGCCAGACTGCAGCAAGAACACAGCAATGTTGCCAACAGGATGAATGACCTCAACAATGGGGAGTCCATTGTTAGAGGAAGCGATGAATTTGGCAGTAACAGAGCGCTGCAACAGTCGAGTCTCAGTAAAGTTCTTGGCAGCATCACCAAAGGGCTCAGCTGGAGAATCTGGAGAGGATGACCTAGGGGCTCTCACACCTGCAATCAAAACATTAGTGAGGATATGGTTGCCCTTATTAAGAATTGTTCTTAGTTGAATACGATCGCCAGAGATCACTCGCTCGACAACAGCAGGGTAGGTTTTATTGTTTCCAAACAAGCCTTCAGGAACAGTGGAGTCTACGTTAACTGCCGACAGGGAAGAGGCCCAGAGACCAAGATCAGCAGCCTTGGCAGCTTCCTGAGCTTCCTTGAATTTTTCAGCAAGTTCTGGGATGGAGTTCTTTGAGCTGGCATCATCTCTCAGTTTGACGTTTCCGTCTTTCAAACTCTTTTCAATCAACGAAGAGAAAATAGGACAATCGACATCTCCATAATCTCTACCATTGACACTGTAGTGAACATGGCATCGAACGGGCTTGCCGACTAAAAGCGCTCTCAGGTATTCTCGAGCTTCGTAGCCATAAGGCTCATCTGCGTTCAGTCGTGGAGCGGATATGTAGGCAAGAGAGAATGTCTTGCCAGTGTCCAACACAATTGTGTCACCTGAAAGGATTGACTTGACCTTTGCAGTGAAGGAAGATACGGTCATTTTAAGGATGCGATTGTGTTTTTTAGGATGAAATAATGATGGTGAAAGAGGAAAAATGGTAAAAGTAAAGGAAACGAGAGACGAGATCAGGAGGGGAACTCAGCGGATCGATCTTGCCAGCGTATGTGAGCGCACGCAAGACTTTATAGAGAGCACCAATGCGTTAATATTATTCCCATAGTAAATTACTGTAGTACGTACAGTACTAATTATTATGATTATATTATGATTATATTATGATTATATAATTCAATTGGTATTGATGACTAAACAACTTTGGAGTATTTCCAGCCAATAGGAGACGCCAATTGTTTGGAAAGCTTGACTGGCTCTAAATTGACAGCGCTTCCTGTGTCAACGAGACTCACCACTTTATGGAATTCAAAACGATTTTAGAGGCAAATTGAGTTGAATTTAGTATTATAGAATGAGTTGTCTTTTAATTCGAGTGGTGCAAATCGTTTTTTTAAAGGACTGTTAACGAAGGCTGTTGTTGTTGACGAAGGCCGAAAACCAATGTCGTGAACTCTAGAGTCCGGACAAATTTCACGCATTTCACAACTGCAATGTCTCCTTGAATCGTATAATTGACCATTCTCCAACTCCATAGAACTTGTAATACCATATATTTCAGCTCATTTCAGCCCATTTCAGCTCATTTCAGCTCATTTCACCTCATTTCAGCCCATTTCAGCTCATTTCAGCTCATTTTGGTCGCAAATCATGGCTTTTTCTTCATCTTGACTTTTTCAGTTTCGTAGTTACCCGTCCTCGCAGAGCTACTCGAGGTTGGCGTTGCCATGTCAACCGCACACCCGACCAATAAGAAGTCGGCTCCTGTGAAAACCTCATCGTCTCTTTTTCATACAGGGCAGGGGTTCTTACTACACCTATTTTTTTTTCTTTCAAAAGTCTTGTCTTGTTTCCTCTTTCCTTTCCCTCTTTCCTCTTACCCCCATCTTCACGCTCCTTTGTGAATCATCTACAGAAAATGGTCGCTTCCCGTCTAGTTTCCAGTGTCTCGCGCTCGGCTCTCCGTGTCGCCCAGGCTAACAGCCGTCTTATTTCTGGCCGTCGCTCCATGGCCTCTTCCGCCGCTGCCACCGGTACCGTCAGGTATGTTCAATTAACTCTTCTTAATCTTGTATTTGTACTGTCCTGAGCCAACTGATCTCTCCCGGTAACTCAAATTGCGTAAAATGGCAATGCCATTGCTTGGCTACAATGTGATGGCTGTTTGCTCAAACTTTCGCGTTGAATTGGAGACCTTATATCAGCTCTGTTCTCTCATTGGTCAATCTCCCAACTTCTTTTTCAACAACGCTTGATAGTAAATCTAGTAACCTTCTCGCTATCAATTTTTTTGTTTTGCTCGTGCTAACAATAGCTTCCAGATCTGTTATTGGTGCTGTTGTCGATGTCAAATTTCCCCAAGACAACCTCCCTGCTATTCTTAACGCTCTTGAGCTGAAGAGAGAGAACGGTGAGAAGCTTGTTCTCGAGGTCGCCCAGCATTTGGGTGAGAACACTGTTCGTACTATTGCTATGGACGGTACTGAGGGTCTTGTTCGTGGTCAGCCCGTTTTTGATACTGGTGCCCCCATTACCATTCCTGTCGGCCGTGGTACTCTTGGTAGAATTATTAACGTCATTGGTGAGCCCATCGATGAGCGTGGACCTATCGTAGCCACCAAGTACCTTCCTATTCACGCTGAGCCTCCTACCTTCGCTGAGCAGTCTACCTCTGCTGAGGTTCTTGAGACTGGTATTAAGGTTGTCGACTTGCTCGCTCCTTACGCCCGTGGTGGTAAGATTGGTCTTTTCGGTGGTGCCGGTGTCGGTAAGACTGTCTTCATCCAAGAGCTGATTAACAACATTGCCAAGGCCCATGGTGGTTTCTCCGTTTTCACCGGTGTCGGTGAGAGAACCCGTGAGGGTAACGATTTGTACCGTGAAATGAAGGAGACTGGTGTCATCAACCTCGAGGGTGAGTCCAAGGTCGCTCTCGTTTTCGGACAGATGAACGAGCCTCCCGGTGCCCGTGCCCGTGTTGCCCTGACTGGTCTTACTATCGCTGAGTACTTCCGTGATGAGGAAGGTCAGGATGTGTTGCTTTTCGTTGACAACATTTTCCGTTTCACTCAGGCCGGTTCCGAGGTGTCTGCCCTTTTGGGACGTATCCCTTCTGCCGTTGGTTACCAGCCCACTCTTGCCACCGATATGGGTGCCCTGCAAGAGCGTATTACTACCACCAGAAAGGGTTCCGTCACTTCCGTCCAGGCCGTTTACGTACCTGCCGATGATTTGACCGATCCCGCCCCTGCCACTACCTTTGCCCATTTGGATGCTACCACTGTGCTGTCTCGTTCCATTTCCGAGTTGGGTATCTACCCTGCTGTCGATCCCCTTGATTCCAAGTCTCGTCTTTTGGATATCACTGTTGTTGGCCAAGAGCACTACGATGTTGCTACCCAGGTTCAGCAGACTCTGCAATCTTACAAGTCTCTCCAGGATATTATTGCCATTCTTGGTATGGATGAGCTGTCCGAGCAGGATAAGCTTACCGTCGAGCGTGCCCGTAAGATTCAGAGATTCCTCTCCCAGCCATTCACTGTCGCTGAGGTTTTCACCGGTATTGAGGGACGTCTTGTTCCTTTGAAGGACACTGTTCGCTCTTTCAGAGAGATTCTTGACGGAAAGTACGATCACCTTCCCGAAGCTGCTTTTTACATGGTCGGTGGCATTGAGGAGGCTGTCTCCAAGGCTGAGAAGCTTGCTACCGAGTAAATTGTTAACTCGCGCTAATTATATATCCTCATGTTAATGATGAAAGGCCACATATTCACCCATTGTATCAAAATTGCTAGCTAAATAAGCCAAAGAAGAAAAAAAGACATATAGAAACTCTGTAGCATCAATTGTCTAGATATCTCGAGACCAAGGTTGTCCAAAAGGCGTCAATTCCAAGGCTGAACATATCGCTCAGTCCCTGTATGCATGTGGTAAATTTGTTAGATGACTCTTTGGGTGCAGAGCTTAATGTTTATCTTATCTTATCCTTGAGCCTCATTCCCTATTTTCAACGAAACTTTCCGAGGCTATATAACGTGCTAAATCCCTTCAAGTTTTTCAATTCGATTCTCCAAACCATTTCATTTCATTTCTTTCCTTTCCTTTAACGCTACCTGTGTGTTCGTGAATCTCATTTTACGGCACACGCGCTACACGATATCCCATTGTCACATACTTCGCCTAACTCACTACATCTCTTAAGATAGCATTGTAATGGATACTTCACATTTAACTGCAGAGAACTGGCCTGCTGCAAAGGTATGCTGTTACCACTAATCTACTAATGATAAACCTCTAACAAAGCCATGTAGGTCCGGGACACGTTTCTTAAATACTTCAAAAAGGAAGGACATGAATATATCCCCAGTTCTCCAGTTGTTCCTTTTGATGACCCTACTCTTCTTTTCACGAATGCTGGCATGAACCAATTCAAACCCATTTTTCTCGGAACTGTTGAACCAAACTCTCCTCTCTTTACTCTCAAGAGAGCTGCCAATTCACAAAAGTGTATTCGTGCGGGCGGTAAACACAATGACCTAGAAGATGTTGGCCGAGACAGCTACCACCACACTTTCTTTGAAATGCTCGGCAATTGGTCTTTTGGTGACTACTTCAAGAAGGAAGCCATTGCCTGGGGTTGGAATTTACTCACCCAAGTTTACGGCCTAGACCCCAATCGTTTATACGTGACTTACTTTGAAGGAGACCCCAAAGCCGGCCTGGAGCCTGATCTTGAGGCTAAACTAATTTGGCTGAATATTGGCGTTCCAGAAGACCACATCTTGCCTGGCGATGCCAAAGATAACTTTTGGGAAATGGGGGACCAAGGCCCATGCGGTCCTTGCAGTGAAATTCATTATGACAGAATTGGTGGAGGTCGTAACGCTGCTCACTTGGTCAACATGGACGACCCTAACGTACTAGAGATTTGGAACATTGTTTTTATTCAATTCAATCGCGAGGCTAACGGTGATCTGAGACCCCTCCCTGCTAAACACATCGACACAGGCATGGGATTTGAGCGCCTCGTTTCCATCCTACAGGATAAGCCTTCAAACTACGACACTGACGTCTTCACTCCTATCTTTGACAAGATTCAAGAGCTCACCGGAGCTCATGAGTACACCGGAAAATTTGGTGCAGATGATGTAGACGGCATTGATACTGCGTATCGTGTTGTCGCTGACCATGTTCGAACTCTTACTTTTGCTATCGCTGATGGTGGTGTTCCAAACAGTGATGGCCGTGGATATGTGTTGCGCCGCATTCTTAGACGTGGCGCCCGATATGTACGCAAGAAGTTTAATGTTCCTATTGGAACTTTCTTTTCCAGCCTGGCTCCGACCTTGATAGATCAAGTTTCACATATTTTCCCAGAGCTAACAAAAAAGCCAGAAAGCATTTTTGAAATTTTAAATGAAGAGGAAGAGTCATTCTCTCGCGCTTTGGATCGGGGTGAAAAACTGTTCCAGCACTATGTCGACATTGCTGTTTCCAAAAATCAGACTACCCTGAGTGGTGTGGACGTTTGGAGGCTATACGACACGTTTGGATTTCCTGTTGACCTTACTCGTTTGATGGCGGAAGAAGCGGGTCTCCAAATTGACGAAGAGAGTTTTGAGAAAGCAAAATTGGAATCCAAAGAGGCTTCTAAAGGTACCAAGCAGCATGAAGGTGAAACTGTCGTGAAATTAGATGTCCACACTCTACAAGAGCTATCTCAAAAAGCTATTCCTGTCACAGACGATACCTTCAAATATGTTACTACGAATATCGAATCGACAGTCGTTGCAATATTTGCAAACGACCTCTTTGTGAAGACAACTGCTTCCCTTGATAGTAAAACGTGCTTTGGAGTTTTGTTAGACCAGACAAACTTTTATGCCGAACAGGGCGGCCAGCAAAACGACGTTGGAAAACTCATCATTGATGGTGAGACTGAATTCGAAGTCACAAATGTTCAGACATATGGAGGCTATGTTCTTCACTCTGGCTACCTCACATATGGAACTTTAGAAGTCGGTAGTAAGGTTATTCCTGAGTTTGACGTGCTGCGTCGCTGGCCTATTTGCACAAACCATACAGGTACCCACGTTCTTAACTTTGGGCTTCGAGAGGTGCTTGGAGACTCCGTTGATCAGAAAGGATCTCTGGTCGCTCCGGAAAAGCTGCGATTTGACTTTTCACACAAGGCTGCACTTTCTATGCAAGAAATTGAGGCCGTTGAAATTATTTCCAATGAATACATCAAAAAGGACTTGAAAGTGTTTACTAAGGATGTTGCCTACAAGAAAGCCAGCGAAATCAATGGGCTTAGAGCTGTGTTCGGTGAAAAATATCCAGACCCAGTTCGTGTTGTTAGCGTGGGAGTTCCAGTTGACGAACTCTTGGATGACCCTTCCAATAAGCAATGGTCCAAATACTCCATTGAATTTTGTGGTGGAACTCATGTTGAAAAGACTGGAGAGATAAATGAGCTAGTCATCATTGAAGAAAGTGGCATTGCTAAGGGAATTCGTCGCATTGTCGCAGTGACTGGTAATACAGCTTACGACGTTCAAAAGCTTGCAAAAGTATTTGATGCAAAGCTCGATTCTCTCGCTACACTTCCCATTGGCACTGAGAAGGAAAATGTTGCAAAGAAACTTGGGGTTGACTTAAAAGAGCTGAGTGTATCTGTATTGGCCAAGAATCAGCTACAAACAAAATACACTAGCATTTTGAAGAAAATCATTGATGAGGGTAAGATCAAGCATAAGGCTGAGGCCAAGAAGGTGCTTGAAATTATTACTGGATACTTTGACGGCAACAAGAAAGCCTCCTTTTTCGTTGGCGAGATCCCTGATATCTCTGCAAACTCCAAGGCCCTCATCGAAGCTGTAAACTACGTTAAGGCAAAGCTGCCTACGAAATCCATTTACATTTTTGCCGGAGAAGAAGGTAAAGTTGCTCATGGGTGCTTTATATCGACTGATGCTGAAAGCAAAGGATTGACTGCTCAGGAATTGGGAGTTATTGCAAGCAAGTCCATTGGAGGCAAAGCAGGCGGCAAAGGTTCTACAGTACAGGGATCCGGCACTGAGACTTCCAAAATTGGTGAAGCAGTGTCTGAGCTTGAACTCCTACTCAAGAACAAACTTATTATTTAAATAATCATCATACACATATCTATATATATATATATACCTTTTAATTTATTCTGATTCCAAAATTTGCTCCAGCCGGACTTGAACTGTCTACTGAAATAGAGAGAGAGAGGAAGTGATAGATAGATAGATAGATAGATAGATAGATAGATAGATAGAAGGACAAAACATGCATTAACTAGCTAGCTCTGGCGACTTCTCTTAGTATCCCTTTCACTCTCACCTGACGGAGACCCCTCACGAGCACCAGGTTTTTCGAGCCCATGAGTCTTCCTACTGTGTTGAACTTCGTTAATCATTTGGCTCACACCAAACGGATCATCCTTATCATCCTTTTCAAACTCAACAGGGCCTTCACGAGCCTCAGCACTGTCAGCTCCCTGGAATCCCTTTTTAGCTTTACCCAGAGTATCAAACCGGCGTTCCTTTGAAAACCTATCAAGCTCTCCTTCGCCATCATCGTCATCAGGTTGAGCACCTCCACGTGCCCTGTAAATGGACTGGACGGCTTCACGAGCTTGAAACAGTGAATTTTCATAGATCTGATCTTCATTGTATCCACTTCCAAAGCCAGTGGTTGACGACACCGCGCTATACAGTCGTGAATCAAATTGAGATTCTCCACTGCTGATTTTGGAAGGCCGAGCAATACCGAGTGCAACTTTTTCGGAAATGTCTCGGTTCTGTTCCTTTGCCATGGCCTTAATTCGGCGTTCATTGCCCATACGAGACCGACGCAGTTCCTTTTCGGCATCACGCTTCTTATCCTCGCGGTATAAACGCCGCCGGCGCGCATCAGCGGTTTCTTCTTCGCTATCAGACCCAGATCTCCTATCACCTTCATCGCGCGAGCTTCTACGGCGCTGAGATCTATCAGGGGATCGAGAATATGACGGAGACCTTGACCTTGAAGGGGATCTTGAAAAAGATCTTCGAGGGGATCTGGAAGGAGACCTTAATGGTGATCTTGAGGGTGACCGAGATACAGAACGAGGCCTTCTTCCCTGTGTTGACCTTTCACGCTCCTCTCTAGCCTGCTGAGCGAGCTCGCGAAGCCTCTCTTCCTTTGCTGCATTTTCCTTCTCCGCAAGCTTTCGCTGCATGGCTGCACGACTTCCAATTTCTTCACGAGCTTTACGGTCAGAGATAGCGAGGGCTTCCGACAATTTAGCAAATTTATCATTAATCTCTGCCTTTTGAAGTCTGCGTCCATCTGCAGCGACACGTTTATCGACGGCAATAGTAAAACCTTGTGGATTTTTCCAGTTTGATATACTAGGAGGAATGTACCATGCTTCTTGATCTTGAGCTGTAAGCCTTCGAGGTGGAGAGCGCAAAACTGGCGCAGGAGGCGATGGAGGTCCAGCTGGAGTTTTGGTGTGTTTGAATTTGGGAGGCGCTAGTGGATCTTGCTGTAAATCTACCATTTTTATGATGCGCTGTCTATGAGTGACATCGCTTGCTTCTCCCATCATATTGCTTGGTGTATAACGAACATAAGTTGGCTCATTTTTCTTTCCTCGAAGCGATTTTGGTTTCGAGGCACCTAGTTTAGCATCGAGAATTTTCTGAATCGCAGCTTGTGTCTTTTCGGCAGTTGATTGAACAACTTCTTGTGATGGCCGTTCTAAGGAAATGTCGCCATTCTTGACCCGCTGTCGTAGAGGAATAAGATCTTGAAAATTCGTTTGAACAATACGATTCTTACTGTGGCCCTGCTTAGCAATGACATCGTAGTTCACCTTTCCTTCTGTATTGATGGTAAGTGCAAGCGATTTACTCGTTTTCTGAGAAGTCTTCTTTTTAGTTCCCATATTCAAAGGGTACTGGGCAATGTGAATTTCAGGATATCTACATTTCAGGTTAGATAGAAGAGGGTGATAATGAAAACTGACTACTTACGCGCCAC
The DNA here is from genome assembly GCA_030563985.1 of Geotrichum restrictum. Taxonomy (NCBI): domain Eukaryota; kingdom Fungi; phylum Ascomycota; class Dipodascomycetes; order Dipodascales; family Dipodascaceae; genus Geotrichum; species Geotrichum restrictum. The sequence goes on along the minus strand of JAJMKT010000060.1, from coordinate 8,097 downwards.
CATCGCCGTAATCTTCAAGGCCCTGAGGCTTCCACGACTCCCGATTGCCATATGAAGGAATATTATATGTCTAGAACAAGGTGGTTAGTGCACGTAAGACCAACGAGAAGGGGATGGTAGTGTATACTTTTGCTAGCTGTTCTTTTTGCTCGGCATTCAAATGCGATGTGACGGTAATAGCTGATACCCCTGACGTAGAGTCGTTTAGGCTCCTTGAGGTGTACTTGGGCTTCGGTAGTAGTGAGCCTATTGAAGTCATTATATATCGTGTGTCCTGCGTCGCCTTGTGTCGCCTCAAATAAACGCGCCAGTTCTGAAAAAGTTCTTCATCCCAACTTTCCAAAAAAAAAAAAAAGATATCATACCCTAACCTTCCGGGCCTAGTGAACTTTCATCGAGTATTAAGAATAGCTCAAGATCTTTCAGAGCTGGCTCTTATTTTTCTCATACTGGTATATTTTATGTCTTTTAGCACTTTGCTTATTACAGGAATATCAGATTGAATGGTAGTTCCCTAATGAATTTTAAGTGCTCAAAGGATTGGAGTTGATTTTCATGTTGATCCACTATGTACGTAGTTCAGCATTCTCAAAAATAATTAAAACTCCGATAAATTTCTAACTCGGACTTTTTTTCGTCTCTCAAACCAACTAGAAAATCAATATCAGCACATTCACGAATAAAATTGTGTACATATAAATATAAGCAACAATTTCGTTTAATCTCTGACCTATCTTGGCTCCCTATAACATAAAGGGCACAGACATAAAACTAAAATCAAAAACGGTAATTAGATATCTCATTCAACAAAAAATAGCACGGCGTCTCTCCAGTATATGATATCACCTAGTAAGTGGGGGAATTGTAAGTAAGCTTGACAGTTGGGGTCCTAAGTAGTAGAAAGAAAAAAAAGGGAAGTTAAGAAAACGCTAAAGGTGAATGTCATGAATCAAATTATTGTGTACGAGTCTGCCGCCTTTTCTGTTCGTTCAAGCCACCTTGAGAGTATTGGGCCAAGCTTGTTGGTCCACCTTGTGTGGCGCGAAACGCATCTGCTTGGTTGAACTGCAAGGGAGGAAGTAGCGTGTTGTGACCGTTAAACATGTGGCTCGACAGAGAAGGAAGTGAAAGGCCGTGCTCTTTGCTGTCAAGTGGAAGGGTATCAATTGTGGCCGACTCTTTAAACGAGTCCTGCTGATCTTGTTTCTGTTCCTTTCGCTCATGTTGAGGCAAATAATTTTCATACTGTTGTTGCTCTGAGGTGTAACTGATACTCATCTTGTCGGGTTCGCTGATTTGTGGTAAATATTGTTGATTGCGTTGCTGGTCAGAGGTCGGAGCTACTGGCGCTGGAAGTGCGAACGGATTGTTAATTGATACGGGTAGAGAAGCTTTACGGTAATGATGAACATCATCATTTCGCGAGTTTCTGCTCTTGTGGTTTTTGCCTGGATTGTTAGAACCGCGGGTAGGGCCTTCAATAGTATCGCCACGCTCCTGATACCGAACGTCATCGCCACTTGATCGGGACCCAACGGACGCAATACCCCGCTTGTGTGAAAACTCTCCGGCTTTCTTCATAATCCGTTCAAGGGTACCCGAGAGGGTAATATTAGCCGAAACGGCGGGCAAAATTTGAGAGCTTAAATCTTTACCATAAGAATCGACTGTGCGTAACTCATTCGCAAGCAACGACAAATGTGACAACTCTTCCGAAACAGTTGGTCCACGATTCTTCAAAGACTCAGACAATCGATCTAAAGAAACTTGTAGTCTTGTCATGAAGCCAGCCAAAAACTGATGATACAAAAGAGAGTGCTCTCCAAGAGTCTTGTTTTTGAGCATGGTCTCAATAGATTTAGCAATGGTTTGAGAGAGTTCATAAGAAGTCGATGCAGGGGACGTACTTCCAGTATCTGTACCATCCATCTCAGCACTGAAAGAACCACTTCTAGAGTCAAAAAACGGTGCTGGACTAGGAGCATACGAATTAATGTCAAATGCGGAAAACTCATTGACAATATCTTCAGGACGAATGGTGGACCTAGGACTGTCAGGAAATAGTGGCAATGAAGAGGACGGTGACGTGCTCCTAACTGGAATCGAGGACGGCAGCGAGTCATAATTGAGGTCTCGGACTGGAATATAACGAAGAATGGTCCGCTTATTGCCCACATAGCGGGAGGTGGGTGTTGACGGTTGCTGGCTTTGAGATGTAAAAGACGACGTAGAGGAAGAAGAATCATATTCGTCAGTGATAGGCGTAAGTGGGGCATTCGTGTGTCCGCTAGAATGACTTTTTAGAGATAAATGTCTAGCCATTGAAGGATCGAAAGGAATCAGGCCAGCATGTCGCCATGAACGTTTAACATTTGCAGTGCTGAGCTTCTGATTCCTCGTAGCAGCCAATTGATTGATAGCGTGTTGAAACTCGGGCACAGTGCCAGAAATGTCTTGACGTAGATCACTGACAGGAGAAATATCGAGGGGAAGAAGACCAGGCATATGAGGAGGAGCATACATGAATGTGATGTTGTGGTCAATTCCGTATTGCAAGAAGGGTAGAGAAAAGTGACCAACGTGAGTGTCGAGAATCAGAACACGATGGTTGCCCTTAGCTTTTGACTCAGTAAGAGGATCAAAGTGACGCTTAATCCAGTGCAACATAATTTGTTCGTTGAGCCAGCCCGACTTGGAGGTGTGTATCTTCCACCCATTGGGGTATTCTGCATTGAGCTTTTCTGAGAGGTCTGCTTGATGAACAAGATATGGGGGTAAACTAGAGCCGTCACCGCAAGTAGTTTCCATTGACATGAAGAACTCTGATGGAGGCGCAGACATGGATATTGCGGGAGGAGTAGCGCTCTTTTGATGGCTAGAGTGGAGGCGGGAAATAGAAGTAACTCCATCGTTCGTACTCGCAGCGCTACCGCTGCTTATGCTGCCACTACTGATACTTCCATTACCACTACTACAGCTGGGACCAGTAATAAAAGAGCTAATATCACCATTTGAAGTCGCGGAAGAGGTCTGAGCAAGAGTCGTTTGCCAAGGAGCCTCTGTTGAAGACGAAAATCCAACAGAAAATGCATACCCCAGCTCGTCCATGGCATATATGTTTTCAGGAAGAACACGATAACTGCGGCATACACTTTCAAAATGACTAAACCAGGCAGCAGAAAGTTCGCTTGTACTAGTCTTTGGCGGGGGATTGTGAAGTGAACTGAAGTCACGAGCGTCGATAGAGGGGTGACGACGACGAAAGTGACGGTACCACTGGCGCGTGACTCTTTCGGCCCCCGAATCGCCTTGAGCTTGGAGAATCATGTTAACAGTATGGACAAAAAATGGCTGAGTGGCAGGTTTGCCGATGCACATCAGAGAGAGGAGCACTTTTTCGATTATAGTTTCTTCTAAGAAAGAAAGTTTCATTCTAACTTCCTGTGCTCTAATTCTGCTTTTCCGACCACGAAAACGTCCATAGACGGTGCCGAAAGAAATGCCAATTTCTTTGGCTGCTTGACGGTAAGAAAGGCCCTCATTAACACGGACAAGAGCACGAGAAATTTTATCTTCCCGTTCGCGATCTCTTAGTGCCTTTTGATTGGCAGCAAAACTTTCGGCGCCTGAAGAGGGTGTATGAGAACGTGCGTCATTTTGAGGTGGGCTAAAGGGGGTTGCAGAAGGAGATGGAAGAGTAGTCTCGTCTGGAATAATAGGATTTTGAGAGAAAGGTGAAGAACTAGTGCGATTGGTGTAAGAGGGAGAAGAAATACTCGTCGATGAAAGAGACTGAGAGCCCTCGCGCGAAATATTGGTGTGGCTGTTTAAATGTTCTCGGGACATCATAATACTACTAGTGGCAATCGAGGATGCCTAAACAAATTGAGAGTATCGATCACCGAATGACGGAACTTATAGAAAATCCGTAGAGTCTGGAAGCTATGATAGGCTTCAGATATCATTGAAATGCAAGAGGCGAAAAGATAGAACACCCTGCTGTTGGCTTGAGGTTGGTTGGTATATAACTCGAAATATAACAAATCGTGTATACTCACATTTAACTTTCGATTTTTATAAGCAAGTAATAATACTAGACAAAAGCTATTACTTGCTTATACAGATAAATAACAAACAGAGTATGAAGAAGATTGAGTAGGAGATGCGATGACGAAGGGGAGAGAGAGGTCAGCAAGAGCTTGAGTGGAGGGAAACTGAAGAAAAAGAGTAAGAAGAAGAAAAAGGAAAGGGAAAAGGGAAATAAGGAAGGGAAAAGAAGGAAAAAAAGAAGGAAAAAAAGAAGGAAGGATGGAGGTGACAAGTGCAATGTAATATATTAAATATAGTATGGAGCCCACTCAGTCCAGTCGAATTAGCGAAGATTTCGTTGAGCAAGAAAAGAAAAAAGTGAGAAATGTACAGTACAGCAGCTGTAGTACGTAGTTACTACTAACTTACTAGTACGTAGTTACTACAGCAATAGTTCATGACGTAATTAGTGACAGACGGCGTAGTTGTCATGGAAACAGTCTGCTAATGATTTTCAAAGGCAGAGAAAAAGACTTGTGCGAGCGCTCTGGGCCTCTGGCGATTGAATGCAAGCGGGTGCGTCAAATTTAGGCAACAACCAATAAAATCACTCTATTTGCGCGTTATACTTTCAAATAGGAGATTTAGGGTTTGGTATGGCTACATTGGGAACATCTTACAGTAAAGCATGCATGCATACTGTACGAGAGTGCTTTTGTTCCTGTGAGCTCTAAATGCTGGGATGTAATATACAATAGGCGGAATATTACATACTGTAGGTAGTGACTGTGTAGCTAGATACTGTATAGATTCTACCCTTTCATACGGTACCTTGGTAGATCTTTGTATTATGAGTAATCATTTAGTCATTATTACTATACCATATACCGGTCTGGTATATTACGGTAATCAATTGTTAAACTAGCTACGTGTTAGAGTCAGTTATAAGACTACAGCTTCCAATATTCTTCCAGAAGTTCCAGATACAGTAGACTCTATAACAAACTCCGAGATCATGGAGGTTTTTACCCATATGAATTTAAGAAAAGTGTTGACTAAACTAGAGATCAATCTACTGGTAGCTAGACGTCTAGAACCACCGGTAGCTTGTAGAATTAATGTGGCGCCACATGGCACATGGTGTAAAGTGACCGCAACACAGGTCTGCCCTGCTCCATGGGGCAACAATTGTTAACTGGATATATCTAGTAGGGCCGTACCTATACGCTTTAATGATGTTTAACTTTTTTACAGTACATTTCTTTGCGGGTATTTTTCAGTATGGAGTCTATGGTCAATAGTGGTGATCGCCCTCTAGCTAGCTATATAGTCTAACTTTAGGTCTAGCCAGATCTATCTCGAGTCTGCCATAAACCGGCATATGCTAAGCTACGCGTAGTCTTAGGGAAAAAGTCAGTTCTGCAATTGAATTTTCAGTCAAACTCTTAGCGTTGACAATTTAATAGTCTAATCCAGAATGAAAGTGATATGTTTTCTTCTTTCGCAAAGTAACTCACTAGACTTAAGATTCAAATTAGTGTACAAAGTCTGAGTTTCTGATGTTTGGAGATATAGTACGCCGGCATATACTGTATTGCCTTTCTTTTGGGATCTACAGTAGTAACCTGGTCGTGGGCTCAGTATGTTATGTAGACGAGATATAGACTATAGGCTATTTACTATCGGTATCCATTTATGGGTTATCACAATTGTTTCAGAAATTTCCAGCATAACTGTTACTGCCGTTTTTATATCTGACTCTGACGCTGAGAAGCAGGATGGCACACTGATAGAGCTTCTGAACCCCCAACAAGTATATCAACCCATGTATTTACTGGAGACAGCACCAACATCTTAAAGAGATTCGAAGCTGAACGCCGAAGAGATTGGTTCTTTTCCAGAGGCAGCTACACGAACACATTCAACCAACAGACAACTAAGGCTAACTCTAGATACGAGCACTTCAGCCCTGTCAACACTGCTTCAGCCGGCATTATCAAACACCCAATTCATGTTGAAGAGAATTAAACACTGCCTCGACCAAACTAAAAGTTTAAGTGCTTCATCTTCTTTTATGAATTTGTTTTACTCGAAAAAAGAATTTAGCATAGAGGCCTTTAATGCTGCGTAGAATCAGTGGAGGCGGACATTCTCAGAGTGACGAGGGCTTGGGCTATGGTTACATGATACCTGGCGAAAGCCAAACAGGAAGACAAACCAGGCCATAGTGGCTCTTTCCGCGATATTGGGAGACGATCAGCTATACTGCGCATCTAATTTTTGACTAGACTACTTCTTCCGTATTAAGTGAAGTCAATTAGCAAGAGAAATGTATTATCATGCATTAATTTATAAACAGTAGTACCATTGGGCCGCAGCTTCTTTCGAGCCATTCTGATATCCAAATACCTAAGGCTAGAAGCAAGAGCTACACTTCAATGACTCTTCCTTCTGTTATGCCCTCAAATTGCTGAAAATATAACAGGAGAGGAAGTCTATTTGTGTCAAGTGCTTCCGGTCCTTCGACGTGGCCTCAACCATGAGAACGCGTGCAAAATCCAGGATATCTCTACAGGAGGAACTGGCCACAAACCCATACAACCAAATATGGGACTAGGCAGTAATTGCGCTAAATTTCTCAAATGTTCTAGCTAGTAAGGAGCCATGGTGAGAAAAGATCCAAGATGAGTGACTGCAAAGCTGATATGGCAACTTAACCCAGGGAATTACTGGTCTGCCAGGCAATATACAAAGCCACCACATGAACATTAAGGAACTGGCGCAATACTTTGATCATGATAAAGGAGCAACAAAAGAATACCGCACCTCTCAAATATAAACACAAGAAACACAAAGTGTTGAGATCTACCGTAGACACCACTCTAAGATGAGACTCTTAGGTAGATAGTGATTAGATAACTAAGGCATATGGCGGATGTGTTTTGCACCTTTAGTGAGTATTTGGACAACTGGGCATAACGTAGTCTAGTCTAGTCGATATAGTCTACTCTACCTTAAGCTTATTAAAAATGTGTTTACCGTAAATTCTTAAGTTCATTGGGAATTGTGAAAAATGGTCTCGCAATATGTTTTGACAAAATCGGTAGGGTTACTCCTAATATAATATATTCGCTGGCACCACCCATGTACGTAGGCCAAATATCGCTTACAGTACCGGTATATAGCAATCTTTCTATCGATAACTTGAGGCCAACTTTTCGCAAACTCAAGAAAACATAAATAACAGCAACAACTCCCTTCAAATCTAGAGCTGCTGAAAGCTATCTAGAGAAACAACTATCAATCAACAGTGCTATCAATCTTTCAAGATTTTCAAACCTTTCTAAACTAGTACTATTACACTGGTTTTAAATATCCCTGACCTTTTTACCACCTATTTTCGAGTGCAAGTTTAATTTCAACTTGGGAAAGAGGTCCAAGTCCAAGTTGAAAACGACTACTTATATTATTGGTCAGCCCAAGCCGGAAACGCAGCCCAAGCCGGAAACGACTACTAAAATTACGGGTCCATATATCAAGGAGGTCAAGTTCGAACATGTGAGAAAACCCGATGGTACACGAGTTTACTTTGTGAAAAATAACAAAAATGAGTCAATGTTGTGTGACACTACAGACCTTACTCTGAACGATTTAGACGCTTTTAAACGGTTTTACGCAAAGACCAACGAAAAGCTTCCAGGTGATTTGGACTATCATTTCTGTCTTTTAGCTCTGGATAGAGAAACTTCTAACGGTATATGATTTCAATTGTTAAAGTAGGCCTACTGAGATATCACAGATCTCAGGGGCTGAAAAGTTATAAATTATAAATTATACTAGTCTAACACAGTTTATCCCAGTCTCTCATAAGCTCTACGGGGCATGACCGTGGTAGACTCTACGGCGTCTACGCTACTAAATACTACACTGCACTAGTTACCGTGATTGGCCGTTGATTGGCTACATGGTAGCTAGTCTACTTTCACACTAACCTCAGGTACTGTACCTTAAAACCCGATACCGGTATGCCCCATATTTTGCCGTACTGCCCCATACGTACTTGCCCCA
>JAJMKT010000059.1:0-73383 GCA_030563985.1 Geotrichum restrictum | reverse complement strand
TATTGTAGTCGTTGGCATTCTCAAAACATAGAATAGTTACTGTTCCACGCTCCGTGGTAATGGTCCTTGGCTCCATTTTAAGCTCAACTTGTTTGTACTTCTTGATCTCCTTTCTAATCTCCTCACTTGTAGTGCTCTCGGGGACTCCGTATATTACACCTTTATACCACGTGCTAACATCCAGCATAGTGAATTCGGGCAATAAACAGATATATCAGTATTATTAGCTGTATTATCAGCCAAACAATTGTTAACCCATTACAGTAATATTTTTATCTCTCAATATCAATTGGACAGCCTAGGTTGGACTATGATCGACGACATCTTCAGCTGCTGGCGCCGCTAAACTTTCATATGTCATCTTGCAGTTTAAAGCGTCGACTACAAAGGTATCTACTACGTAGCTAGGTCTACTACCGGTATATAGACATGTGAACAAGTGCATCGCGAGAGAGACATCCAGATTCTGCTCGGGATCCGCTTTAGATTCAACATAGTCTACAGTAAATCTTACTTAGAGTACTACAATTGCCCGATTATAATTATATATACAGTATATACGTAGACGGTCGACCTAGTCTACGACCTCTACGAGTGCCCTAAGTGCATTACGTAGCTAGGTCTAACCTTTTTATACAGTATACACTACTTTGGGACGTTCTGGCCTAGATTAGGTCTGAATTCTCTGTCAACGACATACCATTAATTACTTCAGGACTTACCACAGGCCATATGTGGCACAGGGCGCAACCCAGATCGTCCAGACTCTAGTTCTACCACAGTATACTACCACAGTATACTACCACAGTATACTACCACAGTATAGAATAGATCAACAGAACTCCATCCTACCACGGCCTCGATAACCCACAGCGGCGCCACAGTAGCGCTCTATATATTGAACCATTATAAACCTATATACGCAGGAGAATATATAGCGAGCTCTAGAGCGCTAGCTAGACTAGTCTACCCCCATACAGGCAGGACTCTACCGTATATGTAAATAGGGCAGTTCTACTAGGGGGGAGCAGCTGTAGTGCTGTAGTCTAGTGCTGTAACACTGCTGAATCCGTATGTTACTGCGCTGTAATACTGCGCTGTAATACTGCTGTAATACTGCTGTAATTAATACTTCTGTAATACTGCTGTAAAAGCCTGTAATAGCGGCTGTATAGTCTATATAGCAATATTAACGTGAATAGAACATGTAAACTAGCTAGCAACGTTCAAAACGCAGCAATATTGTTAACAAATTGAATAACGACAATTTTGTTAATTAAAGACCTATATAGACCTAACTCGCCTTTTGTTAACTTTCCTTTAGCTATATAGTACTGGTCATAGTAATTAGCTAAAGGATATACAGCTGAGCTGAGTGCCGGCCTTGAAAAAAAAAAAATTGAAAAATTGAAAAATTGAAAAAAAAAAAAAACATCAACCGGCGCGTCAACATCTATTTACATAGACTAGTCTAGACTCTATAGTGACTCTAGTCTACTGGCCAGCTGCACTACAGTATGTACCGGTCCCTCTCTAACTGGATTTGTTGCGTACTGTAGTTTACATGTAGGCGGCCGCCATTCGCGTATACACTTTTGACCCTTCTCGCTTGCTTCTCTCGCTTTTTTCATACTGTAGCAGTTGTAGCTAATTAATGAAGTTCATATTATTTTACAACGTTTGCAACTGCTCTCTCATCGTTACTGCTGCCACTGCTCCATCTCTGCCTCATCTCCACCTACGTACCCACCGCAACTATGCCGCAACTATGCCGTAATTCAACAATCGCTTGACAATTGTTGGCCGCCAGCAAAGCGCCGATACGATACGTAGCAAACATGGAACAATGAAAATACATCTATAGAATCAATAAATCCTCCCCTCTCAGTGGAAGCCGGCAACCACTCGGCAACTCTGCATGGTCTAGGAACTGGCCTACATTCATTACAACAATACACAAACAACGGCAATGATAGTAAAATTCAACAAAAATATATAGTTATATGGCACAGCACAGACTGATGTGGGCATGGCATGATGATCATGAGAAACTTGGGCAGACGACAAGGAAGAAACAAGATCGTTAAGAAAAAAATAAATAAGTTGCTTGCTAGGGAGAATGATTTCAATGTGTGGAGTGGCCTCGGTGGTACTTGAGGCCATTCAGGTTCTTGTAACGCTTGCCGCAAACCTCGCACCTGTACGGCTTGTCCTTTTCCAGTTCCATGCCTTCCGGGTATGGGGCGTTCGACAGGGGATCAATCACACTATAAGTCCCGTCTTCGTTCATATGCAGCGTCTGATTTTGGTGCCCATGCAGACGGTGGTACTTGAGACCGTTCTGGTTTTTGTACGTCTTGTCGCAGCCGATTACTGGGCACACAAACGGCTTGTGTTCTCCACGCTCCATAACGTAGAGATGTCTTGCAGGGTCGTCAATACACATTTCCTCGTCCTCGTCGAGTGCCATTGGAGTGCCGGGCCTGGAAGAGGCAGGCGAGATAAATACCTCGTTCGTAGATACCGCCTCGACAGACTGCATGCGACGCATAATAGGCGGCTCTATCGGGGGCGAAGGAGAAATATGCGCTTCTTCATAGTGGCGGAGGAGATCGTGCAGATTTGGAAGAATGAGACCACAACATGAGTAGTCCTTGCAAAATCCGGCTTCGAGATTTGGCAGGTAGGAGGACGAAATGGGCGACATGCTGACAGGAGGAGGGGGGGCATTGTGAAACATGACCCTTAGGTAATAAGTTAGTAAGTATATCGTGTGAGATGCATGGGAGGAGGGTAACGGATGCCGCTCTCCCAAAAGACCCAAATCAAGGAATTTTGTCAAGAACAGAATCAAACTCAAAAGGAGACAAAGAAATATCAAGCACTGGCAAGAGCGAGCAGTTTGAGGGCTTGACGGGACGAATAAGAGCGGCAAAGAGCAGAGCACGAGACAAGTGCTGTAGCAAAGAGCACAGAGCACAGAAGAGCAAAGTGGAATACTGCACTTGGGTGACTGCACTTGAGAGAATGTGGCGATTGGAGACAGTAACGGATAGAATGTAATGGTTTTGTACAAGCAGGATTCAAGTTTCAAGACACGGTGAACCAAGTAATGAGGAAGGGGAGGAGGAGGGAGAGCTCTGGTGGAGAGAGGAAGGAAATCACAGAAATCAGAGTTATACTTACTCATCGCGAAGCCAAGAGTTGACACTCATGCCTCCCCAGGAGACACCGCCCATCCCTTGGGAATGTGCCATGCTCTCACGTCGAAACCGTTGAGGCTGGGTACTGAACTGGTTGTTGCGTTGGTATGAAATGTCGATAGGAACAGCCGAACTCATGATGAAAGATTGCGAGACAGGTGGAAGAAGCGAAAGCTAGCAGTTGAGAGACTTGTAGGAAACCAGCGTCGAATGGAAGGCACTTTTAGTGGTTTCTAATGTTCCTGATGTTAAAAAAAAAAAAAAAGAACTAAAATACGATGGAAATGGAGATGGAAATGGAGATGGAGATGGAAATGAAAATGAAAATGAAATGAAATGTTGATGGCCTATATAAATAAAGGTGGCAATAACGAGAGAGTTCAAGAAAAAGAGACAAGAAGCAGCAGCAGCATCAGCAGCAGCAGCAGCAGAATAATGAAGGAAAAGAAGAAAACAGAAGAAGCGAAGAAGCGAAGAAGAAAAGAAGAAAAGAAGAATTCAAAGGAAAAGAAGAAGAAAAGCACTTTCTGAGAGATGCTTATGTAATGACAATATGATATATCCCTTCCTAATATGGGCTAGTGCATGGTGTAAGTATACAGTGGGTAACCGCCGTCATTGCGATTCACGGAAAGTCTGGAACGAATTAATTATTGGACAGTATGTACGGTAGGCCTGACTGATATAGATATATCCTGGTGGTATTAATTCAATTGGACATGTAGTAGGACTGGGCACTGGGCAATGAACTGCAGTGAACAGCAGTGAACAGTGAACAGCAGCTGTTGAGCTAAAGCCAGACTCTCTGAGACTATACCGGTATAGACTACAGGCTTATCTTTCTACTCCAAAAAAAAAAAAAAAAAAAAAAAAAAAAAGTATCTCACCTACTCGCTCAATCGAGATGCAAAACGGTCTTGGTAAGAGCCGACTTGGTGACAGCCATCTCTGTAACGCGCAAGCACAATACTTTGCACACTATATATATACTGGATATATAATTCCATAATTCCATAATGGCCAGCCATCATCCCATTGCTAATATTACTGTAGACCTAGCTGGCTTAAAATCACACATTTAAATGAATTCATGAATTCTTTTTGACTCCATTGTGGACTCATTGTGGACTCATAGTGAAATTACACTGGAGGCAGTCTGGACTCTGGAATAGCTATAGACTACTGTATACATCTCTTGCTAAGGTCTTGCTTAAGTCTTACTGACCTTTCATACAGCTGTACTAAACGACAGCCACTACATAGTACTACAGAGTCTACAGACCCAGAGTTTACCCATATGCCGGGATACCGTATAGTCGACACTATTAGCACTTTAATATAATGCGCAACCACCGGTTACTGCAAAAGCCAAAAAAAATATGCGTCGGGTAGCAATGTTTTCATGCGCATCGAATGAACAGGCCTTTCTGAACAGCTGCTGGTAAGGCTGAGGCCGGCGCTGAGATATCGCTCATCTCAAATAGCTAGCAGCTGTATACAGTATATGTCAATATTATATTATTATATATTGACACCCACGCCTGTGCTTTTTGAATTCTTAAATCCTTTTATTCTTTGAATCGATTTGTGCCGGCACCCCCCCTTAGTTCCAGTCTTTTTTTTCTTTCAATTACTGTATCAATTCATGATTGATTAACATTGATCTTATCTAAATCCGAATCTTCATGAGCTGATAGCGCTAGATGTGGGCAGCGCTGGCAGCTGGCACTGGCAGACTAGTAGCCAGTCGAGTCTAGCTAATGAATTTTTGTTAACGTACGCCCTTTATAAAGTGAGACAAGTCAAAGCTTGTCCCGACAAAGATATCTCTTGTCATTGTTCAGATATTTCGTATAAAACTGTAATCAGCTTGTAAATGTATAGGACCAATAGGATATGAGCCTTCACTTGGCACTGGCCATCCAAGACTATTAAGCATACCGTATATTGGCATAGACTACTCTCCTAGACTATCTAAGATTGGGATCACATGCCACTTTTATACTTGCAAGCTTTTTGTGCGCCCACTTTCTCCAGAACTCGAAATCAAACAAAAAAAAAAAAAAAAATGAACATGAACATCCTACAAGCTTACTACTACTCCTACTCCTACTACTACTACAGTACTACTAGTACCGTTTAATTACAATCAAATTAAATCAATAGCTCTTAAAATTATATGGTCGTATTACTAGCTATATACCCGTATGCCGAGAGAAATATTGCATGTGTTGTTTATAAGGTACGTGCTCTGGAAAATTTAATGTACTCCAGGAGTCCAGGTTCATTCTGTATAGTAAATCTGGTCAATGATAAAATGTGCTTGCTTGGCCCAGTTGGCCCAGTTGGCCCAGTTGGCTCAGTTGGCTCAGTTGGCTCAGGCTGTGTTGAGTTCATCTTCGTTCCACAAGTAGCACATGCATAGCTACGTATCCCGCAGTCAAAAACAACCCAAAGATGATTAGCAACCCCAGCAAGTCCTTTCCAAACGCACCGGCGTCAAACCCAAATGTACTCAAGATTGTTGCCCCAGGTACCTCAATGCTAAGCCCAAACTTGCGTTCAGTGAGCGTCAAGTATCGCACCTCATTCACCACCAACGCCTCATAAGCGTAGTGGAATATCGAAATATACTGGATCCATGCGGTGCCCACGGGCATGCTGTCATGATTCAAAAATAACCCGGCAAACAGGAGACTAAACAGCGTGACGAGGCAGCCCACAAGATTGGCCACTCCTGTATCGCGGATCAGGATTCCAATCAAAAGACAAGTGGCCGCCGCAGTCAAATTGAACAAAACAAGGATCAGCAAAAACTTCCCAAACGTCGCGCCCTCGAATGAAAGCCCCACCAGCGGATACAGAATCAGTCCCAACACGATCGGCGGAAACACTCTCAACGGCACAATATCAAACAGCACTTTGGCTAAATAGTAGGCAATCGGTCGGTAGTACCCATTAGCGCGCTCACGAACAAAAATAACCCGCTCCTCCGCAAACAGACTGAGCGTCGTTAAAGTGCTAAACCCGAAAAGAGCCAATAAAAAGAAAAATAGGCCCAACCGATTTTGGAATCCGGAAATATCGTCACTAATATTAAAGTACAGCATTCCACAGAAGAGTGCAAGCATAACGGCGATAAAGTAGTGTATCATGAGTAGCATCGGGTTGCGGTAGAGGTTCTTGAACGTGCGCGTGGATAAAATAGTAAACTGTTTGAACACACTTACTCGGTCACGTCCCTTGAATTCAATGCTACTGGTATCCCCATTTTCATCATCTAGCAGTACATCAGCTCTGGCGTTCTCAATGGACTGTTGCAGATTTTCAGCCAGAGCGCTACTGGAGTATGCCTCAACAAGATTCAACAATGACAATTCTCGACCCCCTGTAGAAAGGGTAGGTAGCAGCAATCGGCCTTCATCACGGTGACTCGCATAATGGAGCCACTCGGTCGTTGTGTCGATATCTTGACTGTTGCTTCGAGGCAACGGATTGTGAAGTCGCTCCTCCTCACTTCTCTGATCACCTTCCAGTCCAGAAAATTGATCCTCAGTATCTTCATCGCCAACAACTGCCGACCCGTTTAAGGGTGTGAAAGTGCTAGCCGCCTTCATCGTCAAGTCAATAAGGTAATCGGCCACATTGAATCCGCTCGGACAAGGGTATCCCAGCTCAGAAAAGAACTGTGCAGCCTCTGCTTGAGGACCAGAGTACACCAGCTTTCCTTGCGCCAATAGCACCAACTTGTCGAAAAGAGTAACAATGTTGGACCGAGGTTGATGAATCGTAAATACAACCGTTCGGTTGAAATTTCTAGCAAGGTGCACAAGACTTTCGACCACGTTGTATGCATTGTATGAATCCAAGCCAGATGTGGGCTCATCCAAAAATAAAATAGATGGGCTAGTGACCAGCTCACACGCGATTGCAACTCGCCGTTTTTCGCCACCGGAGATTCCTCGGTTTGTTTCATTGCCAACAAGTTGATCTTTGATGCTCATGATTCCCAAGTCTGCCATGGTCTCTAAAGCACGAAGTTTTTTAGCCTCGTCAGACATGCTTTTAGGCAATCGTAGAAGCGCACTAGTTACAATAGTTTCATAGACTGTCAGAGTTGGCATCATGTAGTCGTCCTGATCCACAAACCCAACTACGCGACGGTAGTGGCGATCTGATACCTCCCTTCCGTTCACTGTGATCAAGCCACTTGTTGTACCTCGCTTGGTCTTTTTGGCGAGAATGTCGAGTAAAGTAGTCTTTCCTGCTCCTGAGCCTCCCATAATAGCCAGGACTTGTCCGGGTTCCACAGAGCCCATAACACCGTCAAGAATTAGCTTCTCATTGTCGTAATACCCGACTTGTGAGAACTGCAAACTGGCAGGAATGTGATCCACCATAAGCTTGGAGTTGGAGTCATCCACAGGTAGATGTACAGAGGTAAAAGGCTTCTCGGTGGTAGCAGCAATCAAAAACTTGTATACCGCAAGAACCATTAGCAGTAGTACAGTTACACAAATGGCAGATTCAAGCAAAAGACCCCTGTTAACACTCTTCTCAGGCAAGTGATACCCAGGAAGCTCAGTATAGTGGATGCACTCGCTGCTCTCGCAATCCAGGGTGATCATTGGGTCGCCAAAAACCGACTTAATCAAGTCGTTCATTGATGGCTCAGAAAACTTACAAGAGCCTTTCTTCAAGTCACATTCGAAATCTCCAGGACCTCTAATGGTCTCAGTTAAAAAGTCGGAAATATCAATAGATCCCGCTTCTCCGCAGAGCATTCTGTCGGGGACACATTTGCAGTGCACATTGGGACAGTGATATGTTGTAATGTTGGTGTTGCTCTTAATTTCAGTCTTAAACTCACACTCGTCGAGGCCGCAAAAAAAGCTCTCTCTTTGATCGACCCAAAACTGAAAGTTGCAATCCTTGGCTGTTTCGTTGCAGGAAAACGTCACCTGGGGAATCTGGCCCTTCAAAATGTCTAAAATCTTGCGATTCGTCACATCGCACATTTGATGGTTCTTATTGACCAGGATGCCTCCTTTATAACAGGTTCCTTCCAAGCCTTCAGGCATAAGCCCATCACAAGACTTATCGGACGTGCACATATTACAGTTGATGCCATCCCATCCGTCGTCACAGTCGCATGAAGTCCCGTTTCTCTTTGGCCGGTTAGGTCCATCAACTAGGCCTCCACATACTTTAAGAGAGTTAGCGCATATCCAGCTTGAAAACGCAAAGTCTTACCTGGCTCTGAGCAGTCATCTCCACCGAACCCGGGGGGACATTCGCAGCGACCATTATATTCGTTGCAGGTCGCAAATTGCTTGCAAGAAAATGCGGGTAGCATGCAGTTAAAACTAACCCCCTGTTAGCACTCAACGTTATCTTGAATGTTGTACTTACCATGGTGGGCATGTTTCGCCACCCACTAAGCTGTAGTCTGGGATTGTCTCTTGTAGAGTAACCTCCATTGCGTAGCTGCCATCGAAGGCGGCGGTCGAAGGAAACAGGCCGGACAGAAGAATTACTGACAAGCCTGTCCAGCCAGCTATCCTTTGCATGCTGAATGACAAAGTTGTAGTTATCGGTAGTCAGATACCAATGAATATAAAAATATAAAATGTGACAAAAAAAATGAGAAAATACGGCAAAAGCTTGAAATGTTGATGGATGGCGAAGGTTGAAGGGCTTGTGTTGCGCGTGGAGGAATAATAGTCCTTGCCTAACATAGCGCGCGCGCGGAAATCAAAAATCACGTGATGTTCGTAAGCCGCGGCGGCGGGCCAACCGCCTCTCATGAAAGTAAACACGGTACCGGTTCTCATCTCGCTATTTGCTGGTACCGTCCTCACCACGCTCCGCAGTCCAGGACCCGGATCCGCTTTGACGTGGGCCTACATCACTAGTGCCCGAGGGTCTGACTTCACCATAGCTATCTAGTTCCTTCTCCTCCTCCGCGTCTTCTTTCTCTAGTTCTTCACGCTCGCTCGGGCGGAACGCCTCCCGCCTTGTATCAGTTATAGACGCTAATGTCTTGACCAGCGAAGCCTCGTCGATCTTCGTTCGAGGAAGTGCCATATCAGGTTTGCGCACGTAGCGGCGAGTCACATCTGTAGCTCCCTCGACCGAAAACCCAACAACATAGGCCATCTTTTTACCCCATCCGTCTTGATAAATTAATGGTTTGTCCCACGCTCCTTCCGTGGAGTCTATGTGAACCCAGCGGCGTTGCTTTGTAGAATAAACTTCGGTCCAAACATGATCTTCACTATTCCAAACCCAACGAGCCCTGGATCCCAGCGCTCGGCACAACATTGTAAAACACTAAGGTAAAGATTAGCATGCACCGTGGATGCCACCAAATACTCAAATACTCACATTGGCCCATTCTCCGCATCGTCCTCGGCGAGTCTTTAGCAATTGCTTGGGGTCATTGTATCGTGCAAATCGTACGATAGCAGAGCAAGTCTTACACTTGTATATTTCTACGTGTTTGGCTCCATACTTTTTCTCTTCTGCCGTGGGCTGAGAGTTTCCCATGGCCTCCGTATCTCCCTATACTGGTCAGCATTAAAGTAAAACATCAATTAGCAAGCCTCATACTCCGCAAATGTCGCAAAAAGGGCTATTGACCCATGTAAAGAAATCTTCTTTAAACCACCTGAGCTTGTTAGCTTATAATCAATTGCAATTGGTGGTTTAGCAGCACTGGTGCATACTTGAGCATTTCTTTAACCACGTAGTCCTGTTCTCCAAAAGATTTATCTGCTCTATAGTCTTCGTCGGCTTTTTTGTAAAGCCTATCCAGAGGAAGCACCCTCATGGCATAGTCGAGCAAGTCTGCATCTTCGTATACAAGTGGAGTATGTGCGAGACCTTCTAGCTGAGTGCTGAATGAGTGCTTTCCAGTCCGAGATGTGTGATACTTGTTGGCTACAAGTTTAGCTAATTGCGCTGCATTGATATTCATTGTTGGACAAGAATCAGGATGGTTGCACTTGGAAGGCTCCAAGTCAGTGTTAATAAATCTGAGCCGGTAATTGTGGGTAAGGGTTATAATTGTTTTAGGATATGGACAACGGTAGTCCTGATCCAGAGCCCAGGAAGTCGCTTATGAGGCTGATGAACGAAACCTCCCATGGTCAAGTCTACTGTATCCCTTTAGGATTGCAGAAAGATAATTCAAACACATGTACTTAGATCACAAACACTACTGTCTCCAGCCAAGCCATGTCAATTGGTGAGACGTTGACACCTCTGGCTACGGATCGATAAGCCCATCTGATCAACCCAGCGCTGAATGATCATGGCCTTCTTAAGACGAGCGTAAGGCTGTCGAGTGCGTTACAAAGCTTAAAATTTGCCCCTCGAGAAACTTGGAATTCAAAGGGTAAGGGCAAATATGTATATTTTTTAACCACCCCATAAGCAGCATCACCCTTCATTAATTATTCAAGCTTCGGCCTCTTCTCTTTTCAGTCATATTTCTACTTCACTACCTAAGCGAATAGCACTCCCATCTGTATATACGCCCTACTATAAATTGTTGCCCTCTTACGGTAACTCTTGAATGCGATTTGTTCTAACTTTGGTTGAGTGTATCTTACTGCAATCTTCTTGACCACTAATTGTCAACTTCTTCCCTATATTTCTTTCTCCCCTTACTCTTCATGTTTCTTCAGCTCCAGTAGAATTGCTAAATGAGCCAAATCCACTATAGAAGCTCATCCAGAGAGTCTGCTTTGCCATTGAGCACACCCCCCTCTCGCACGGAGTTTTCAGAGGCTTTTACGTCGTTCCCTGCTGAGGGCATCAAGGACTCTCAACATGACAACAACATCATATCCAATCTCTTTAGCAGATTCAAATCTGCTGCATCCAGTGCTGTTCAACAAGTAATACCAATTCCTACAGAATCTTCCTTGCCGTCTTCTATGGCCAATGATACCCAACTCCTCAACTCCCTCGCCGCTACTACTAGGCCTAGCCGAATTTCGTCAGGGATGTCTAATAGCATCCTCATCTCACCCAACAGTCACAGTCGAAGCTCATCTCGCTCAATGCGTACCTCTTCGAATGTTAATGGAAATACCGGCCGCTCTACGCATCCGACACAAAGTTCCGCTGCAGGCATATACAAAGACCAAGATGCCCAGCCCAGTAACCATGATTTCAGGCCTCAAAGCCGCTTTAACTCGCATGCAAGTAGTAATAATATTTATAAACCAGGTATAACCGAATCCTTCAGTATTATCGCCGCACAGGTACTAACGGGCTTTATAGGTGAATCCCATGATGATGCAACAGTGACAAAATCAACAAATGCAACCAGTAATATTCTTGACAAAAATGTCAGCACCACTACCGGTACTTCAACAGACCCTTACGGAGGTTCTACCCCCAAGATTCCTACCAGCAATGACACGGACTCTAAGCCTGATCCCAAGTCTTCAAACTATAATTTTCAACAAAACTCATCATCTCAGAGTGCAGGCATTTTAAAGCACCGAAACAATACCTCAAATAGCCTGCACACACACTTCTCTGTTTCTGCCAAAGATCAGGACAGTTTGCCAAACATGTCTAGCAACCAAGACTCGCTATACTCGACCAGCCGTGATAATTTATCAGGAAATACCCCAGATCGAGATGGAAGTAGTGACACAGAAAGCATCGTGTCTACTGCGAGGCACTATTTCATCTCCAGAGTAGATCGCCGCCCTGCTCCCCTAAAATCCGGTGGTTTGGGAAAAGAGTTCTGGATGAAAGACGAAAATGCTACTGAATGCTTTGGTTGTTCAACGACCTTTACTAGTAAGTTAACACTCTCGTATTATTGTATTTACTGACTTTTTAGCTTTTCGCCGAAAACATCATTGTCGAATCTGTGGTCAAATCTTTTGTTCAAGTTGTACTGTGTTGATCTCTGGCGACAAGTTTAACCACAAAGGCAGAATGAGAGTCTGCCAAAGTTGCACTAAAGTAATTGAAAAACTAGACTCCTCAGATGAGGAAGACGGGGAAGATCAGGTAGGTGAATACTCTGATTCGCTCGACGTGGGTGAGCCCCTGGCTTCAGATGCTCAATCCCAGCATCATCTCGTTCCCCAGATTGAAGTATCTTTTAGTGCATCTCCAAGACATTCACATCGACATATTCCTCGGGATGACCAATTCTCAGACAGTTCTGATTTTAACCCGGAAAATTTTAATGCATATTCAGAGGATGATGATATGGACTTTCCTAAACCTCTAACGAAAGTTCGAAAACATGAGAGTCAGAGTAGGAGTCCCTCACGGAGTAGAAACAGCTTTCAACGGCATCGAAGCGGAACTAGTTTATCGGTCGATCAGGGCAAGGCTAACATCATGCGTATTGGTCAAAGAAAAAAAAGCTTTTCAATGTCTCAACGGCCTAATGGGATACATATCCCGTCTTTGGCTTCTCATGTTTCCATCAAACCTCCTATGGATCTCAACGCAGCTAGTATTAATCATGCCAAGGCCTTTATCCGACAGTCACTTCAGAGCTATGGCTTGACCACCAATCTGGACAAGTGGATCAAGGCATTCATGCCTCCATTACTTGAATGCGCTGCCAATATTGATTTAGATATTAAAGGCGGTGACAACATTGATATTCGCCATTACGTCAAGCTGAAACGAATTCCTGGCGGATCACCGTCGCACTCAAAGTATATTGATGGAATCGTTTTCTCTCAATCCCTCTCTTTTAAATCAATGCCTCAGACTATTTCCAACCCGCGAATTCTACTTGCAAACGCCCTCTTTGAAAACCCACGGTTGCATGTAACCAAGCTGTTTGAAATAGCCCGCCAAGAGTCCTCTCGATTCGACACGATCATTCAGCGAGTTGCTCAGTTACAGCCTCACATTATTTTGAGCACTGGATATGCCAGTCGAAGTGTTATCAAGAGGTTGGACCAAATGGGAGTGGCTGTTGTTTCTAACGTCAAGATGTCAGTCATCAACCGAATTGCCAGATACACTCAAGCAAGCATCAGCACATATGAAACGCTTCGCTCTACCACCAGGCTAGGCAACTGTTCAAAATTTGAAGTCAAGACATATCGACACCACAACATAGCTAAAAAATACCTGTTTTTTTTGGGTACTCCTAAACAGCTTGGGTGTACCATTGTTCTTCGTGGCGCTGACATGGATGTTTTGGCCGCTGTGAAAGCCGTAGTCACTTTTATGGTATTTGTGGTGTTCAGTCTCAAGCTTGAAACGTCTCTTTTGCAAGACCAATTTGCATTTGTACCTTCTATTCCCACTCAAGGATTAATAAGCTCAATAACAATTGGATCGCCATCGAAGAAAGCAATCACCGAAGCACTTTCAGAACCAGAAACCAACGACGAATACTTTAATGATCTAGTTAGGTACCAAACTGACAGCATCTTATCCGCATCTCCATTCGTGCAATTTGGATACCCATATCTTTTGCGTGTGGCAAGGAACTCTGAAGATAAACTGGTAGCAATGGATGAAGAAAAAGAGCTTGAAGTACTAAAGTCTGAAATTCGGGAGATGCTGAATACAGACCGAGGAGAATCTAATTTCACGATGCTTCCCGAGGGCCATGATACTATTCGCCAAATGGCAGATTTTCTTTATCACCAGAGATATCAGCATTTGTATGAAATGTGGTCAAGGGAAAAGCGCCAGTGGGAATTATCACATGCTTTATCTCCAGGAATGTTTGATCCAAGCACTCACCAACACATTGTGCTTTTGTATTCTTTGGTATCCACAGAGACTGGTACTCCCTGTGTTAGCCCAAAGCTACAGGTCATCAATTTCTACAATGTTGGCGACGCTACCCTTGGTCAATATATTGAGGAAATGTGCATGACAGCTTTTAGCAGTTGTCAAGATAAGCATCAAGATGGTTGTGTGAAAGTCTTGAAGGATCACCATATTAAATACGTTCATGGAAATGGTAGCATGTACGTGACGGTAACTGACTTTCCTTGCGCTTTACCTGGTATGCAGGACTCGATTTTAGTTTGGAGCACTTGCAAAATATGCAACAACTCAACGCCTATTTTGCCAATGTCTGATGCTACTTGGAAGTACTCTCTTGGAAAGTACTTTGAAATTTCTTTCTGGAGTACTAAGTTGTCTATTCAAGATGATATATGCCCTCATGATTTGTTTCGGGACCATGTCCGATTTTTTGGCTGGCACAATATGGTTGTACGATTTGAGTACAAAGACATTGAGCTTTATGAAATTTCAGTTCCTACTACGCAGCTGACTTGGGACCCCGAGCGTGAAATGAAATTGAAGGTTCAATCATATCGAGGGATCTTAGAAAAGATAAACAACTTCTATTCCAGTGTGATGTGGCGACTTAATAGCGTTAACATTGACGAGCTTGTTTTGGAGAAAAGCGATGCTTGCCGTATCCGAGTTGATGAGCTATTGAAGAATGCAGATGATGAGCGCAATACTTTGGTGGCAGAACTCAACAATCTCTACGTTTCAACTAATCCCACTACGCATTTGCCACTCAATGGAGCATTAAGATCTGTTCAAAAGCATGTAGTTAATTGGGATGTTGAATTTGCAGACTTTGAAGACAACTTCTTTCCATCTGAAAAGGATATTACTCGGATTACAGCGCAGCATCTTAAACGACTTTTTGAACGGCCCAGTGATGATGAGAAACGAAGCCAAAATACCATATCGAATGCTGAAGTTTCACTAAGCAAGAAGCCGAGTTTGGAAAGCACCATTAAAGACTCCTCTGAATGTGAAAAGGTTCCTGATCCTGACGTCGCATTGGAGCATGACTCTGAAAAAATAGAGGTTTCTTCTCAGTTGGATGGTTTGTCTGGCTCGACTGAAATGGGGACCAATTCTGATAGTATAGTATGCGATTCAGCTCTGGGTACTCCTGAAGCCCCAATGCAGCTCTCTAAGCCAGAGCAGCCAAACGCGGAGGAAAATGAATCTAGGAAGGACCTCAGCGACGATAACCAGGCCGATACTGAGCCAGCTAGCGTTTCCAGTTCTATCAATAGTATCAAACTGGAAAAGAAACCTAGTACTGTTGTTGATGTTGAGAGCGGTTTAGGGGACGACAGAAAGGGCAAGGACTCGGTAGACAAACAAGAAAGTGGTAATGATCTCGAGAACAATGATTTAAAGAAAATGATCCTAGAGCCGGGCAGTTCTGAGCAAGATTCAAGCCTGTTTACTGACCCCGGAAAGGTTACAAGCGGGGTTGTGAAGGGCAATGCCATCACTTCTACGTCAATAATTACTCCAAATACTACCCCGCGTCGAGTTATGTCATTCAAGAACTCTCCAGATCTTTCTGTTGGCGACGACCAAACTTCTACTACTAGACCAGGAACGAGGTCTTCTAGCCCTAAGAGAGACCCTAGTGGCCGCGTACAAGAGGTTATTTCAAGACTATTAGAGGGGCAAAAAGGAAAGCATGAGCGAAAGTTGTCTCATATTTCCGATATATCACTACCGGAGTCCAGTCCTGAACCTCGATCTCGTGATGAACCACAAGAGCCTATTAAAGAGATTGTTCGCTCAAAGTCACCGTTGAAACCCCGGGCAACAGGTATTCCTATACTCAAGCCGCATCGTCCTCATGGTCTTGATCGCCGACCCAGCCATTCTTGCAGCCCAGAAAAGGGCTCTTCATTAGACCACAAGTTCAATATGAGATCACGTATTCCGCAGATGAAGGCACTTGAAGATGGTGCAGGTCCGTCTAGCAGCTTTACTTATAGGAGAACATATGGCGACAACAAGATTTCAATACCGCCACCTAGTCTTCCTGGTCTGGGTCTGCGGCAAAGGCTCCCGCGTGAGCTCGAAAACCACATGATTGGCCGGTTTGGAACCAATAATCCCAAGGTGTCAGTGTCGTCGTTGGCTAAACATTTCGAGCAACTGTCGAAGGACTTTGAGAAAGAGCGAGCGCGTGAACGACGGCTGCTTGCTCAAGCCAGATTCCGGGCTTTCCCTGTTGCTCCTTCAAAACCTATTGTAGAGGTTTATGATACGGTGAACGAGGCTGTCCAAGAAGAACTGCACTCTGAAGAAGGGGAGTCTTCTGAGGACGAGTCTCAAAATAATACTATTATTAGACCGGCAGCGCCGACTGAAATGCCGCTGGATGAGGATTTCCCAAATAAGATTTTCAGTACTGAAGAAGATGATGCACAACAACGAAGTGATCCAGAAACGAACAAGTCAACAACAAACCATGAAAGTGTATCAGGAAATCAAGAAGAAGCAATCAACATTGACAGTACTGAAATCCAGACTGAAACGCCGATAGCCGGTAGCCAGGAGGAAGAAATTACGGACTTGAAAGACGAGGACTATGGTCTGGCTACACATTCACGTAATGCATCATCTGATGCAAGACAACCTTCAGCCAATTTCCCTGCGAAAGAGAACCCAAACGCCAATTTGAACCTGCTTCAAGCGTTGGCGAGTTTTTGGGCAGATCGATCAGCAACAGGGTGGAAGCCATTGGAATACCCATTGTGAGTTTGGCACTGTTTTTTTCTTTTTCTTTTTCTTTTTTGGTTTTTCTTTTTTACTTGAATGTTTTTACTAACTATTACTACTTTAGATCACCGTGTGAACATATTTTCGTTGACTCTGATGTTATAGTACGAGAGGATGAGCCTAGTTCGTTGATTGCGTTTGCGCTTTCCACTCCTGACTACCTTGAGAAACTTCGGCACATGCGATCCAATGACCGGCCTGCGTCGGTTCCGTCGGAGTCAGGTGAAATGGAGATGGAAGGCAACTCTGAAGTGGAGAGGCACATGTTGAAAAAGACTGGAATTCATCTTAGTTACCAGTTTCATGAGCTATCAGGCAAGTCACAGGAGCGATCAGCTCGGTTGAGCTGTAAGATTTTCTACGCAGAGCAGTTTGATGCTCTTCGGCGGCAGTGTAACTGTGATGACGCGTACATACAAAGTCTGTCAAGGTGCATACCATGGGACTCTTCTGGCGGAAAGTCCGGGTCAGCGTTTTTAAAAACAATAGACGACCGGCTAGTTGTGAAACAGCTCTCACCAGCAGAACTAGATGCGTTTTTGAAATTTGCGCCATCGTATTTTGGATTCATGGCACAAGCGTTCTTCCACGAGCTCCCTACGGTATTGTCTAAAATCTTTGGGTTCTACCAAATCCAAATCCGGAACCCGATCAACAACAAGACGATGAAAATGGACGTGCTTGTTATGGAAAACCTATTTTACAATCGCAAAACAACGCGCATTTTTGACCTCAAGGGGTCGATGCGGAATCGGCACGTACAGCAAACTGGGCGCGAGAACGAGGTGCTTTTGGACGAAAACATGGTTGAGCTGTTGTACGATTCGCCGTTATACGTGCGCGAGCACGCCAAAAAGCTGTTGCGGTCATCGTTATGGAACGATACGTTGTTTTTGGCCAAGATGAATGTGATGGACTATTCGCTGGTGATTGCTATTGACACTGAGCGGCATGAGCTTGTAGTAGGGATTATTGATTTCATTAGGACGTTTACGTGGGATAAAAAGTTGGAGAGCTGGGTCAAGGAGCGAGGGTTGGTGCGGAGTGGGGTGAAGGAGCCGACGGTTGTGTCCCCCAGACAGTATAAGATGAGGTTTCGGGAGGCTATGGAGAGGTACGTGCTGATGGTTCCTGATTGTTGGTATCAAGACCAGAAGCTGAATGATTCTGTAAGGTGAGGGAGGGTGATGGTATAGGGGTTAAGCTTTTGGTATTTTGGTATTTTGGTATTTTGGTATACGGGTATAGATATATTTATTTATTTTTTTTCAATATTAATCCTTGTAAATTTAAGGCTTGTGTTATACACCTACAGTAGACTACGGTATAATTGACTTACTATTGAATAGGCTACGTACAGTGCCACGGTATAGGTAGCCTACGTAGACGGTATACTTTGTCTAGGTAACTGTATTATGATGTGTTGCACAGTTGCAAAGCTTGTAATAATTGGGCCTGTATTCTACGTAGTGAATTTGGTGGTCTACGGGTAGTAGGTCTAAGATCGTTATATTTGGTAGCTAGCTCTAGAACTCGGAGTATACGCCATGTTGAGTCATTGTTGACTGATGATCATATTGAAGTAGTGTAATACGTAGTTACGGCCCTTGCAACAATTACTTTTTTTTTTTTTTTTAAAGAGAGAGAGAAATTCAAATAGACCCTTTAAAACTCATTCTGATATATATCGATTCATTCACCACATGTAATAATATTGCAAAGTACTGGCACAACTGGCACAACTAGACTACCGGCCGGCACACAACATTATCGTAATCTGCGATTAGTCTCCACGTACGCTCATATGGGCAACCTGACCACATTTGGCTTGTACTTGCGTTGGTAGTACTTGGTACCATGGGGCACAAGTTGCACAACAATTTAGTTTCCCCTTTGTCGAGTGCCCAAGCCCTTAAATTTGCTGAGCTCTTAAGTGTGAGTCGATAAGTACGTAGTAAGTACAGTACCTGCTAAGCCCTGACCTTTAGCTGTTACCTAAGGATTGACCCTACTGTATCTACAGTTACTAGTAACTTACTACAGTATAGTGAAATAAAAATAGACCCTCTCAGCCTCTCTCCACAAAGTCTCCACTGGCTCTCCAGAGCGAGCTCTATAGTCGGTTCCATTCGAATCCCCAACCAATAGATAGACCTGGCCTATTTTTTATATTTACTACAGTAGTTGTATTGCTCATGACTCTCACAGTATAAATTGATCCTTTCTTCCTCTTTCTTTTCTTCCTTCTTCTTTTTCCTTCTTCTTCCTCTTCTTCTACACTCAAACAAGAAACAACTTCATTCGTTTTCTCTTCAAATAAAAAAAAAATCTCACCTTAATTTACTACTCTCAACTTCAACTTCAAACTTCAAACTTCAAACTTCAACTTTACCACTCCTCTTCAACCAAATCAACCAAACAAACTACACCACACAACTCAACTCAACTCAACTTAATTTCAAAAATGCAATTCAAATTCCTCATCGCTGCCTTCGCTGCCTCTGCACTTGCTGCCAACAAGACTACTGCCGCAAACTCGTCGACCACTGCTACTTCTACTTCTGCTGAGACCTCTAACGGTGCTTCTCTGCTCAACGTTGGAGTTATTGGAGCCGCCGTTGCTGGTGGACTTGCCTTTATCTTATAAGTCAACATGGCCTACTGCTAGTTTTTTTTTTTTAATTTTTTTATTGGTTTTTTTTTTAATTTAGAAATGTATGAAAAATGTCAACAATTCTATTCCTTACTTGCTCATTAATATCATCATGTTCATCTACTATCCCTCCATCGCCAACAAATACATGAGCCTAGTCTAAGGTCAAAATGTTGCAATTACCGGTAGATGCGGGCAAACATGGCAAACATGGCAAACATGGCAAATACAAATATAGTACCCCTGTTTAACTCCCTCAAATATGCTGTGATCATGATCATTACTGTATATATCAATTTCTTACGATCATCACATCATGATCACCCTTGAAAGTCTGTAAGAATGTCTCATACTTTCTGCAGTAATATCTGTCGCATATATATAGTAGACCTAGACTGCGGTAGCTACAACAGCGCAGTAGAAAGTAGAAAGTAGAGTACACAGATGTATAGTACCGTTGAAATCGTTGAAATCGCTGAAATCGTTGAAGTCGTTGAAATCAAACAATTAATTCAGGCCTGTTTGTGACACTAGATTACTAATTTATTTATCATGATTACTCAATAGTTAGTCAGCGACTCATTTACTCACTCACGTTATGCTGAAATACTTGGCACATGCGGCTGAGACTTTAACGTACTGTAATATTCAGCAATCACAGTACACTGAGTAGCAGTAAGACACTTCATCACCAAGAAATTAATACGTACTCAACGCTCCGATAGCTAAACGCTTCCATGAAGCCCTCTTGAGCCCAAAGTGACTCCACACACTCCTTCACCTCTCGACTTAGTCGACTACAGTAATTACTACAGTACGTAATTACTCTCAATTCAACCGAATCGACGGCTTTTGAAAACTCTAACTTGCGCCTATTTTCTTGTTTATTTTTATTTTTTTATTTTTTCCTTTCTTATTATCGTTCTGATTATACGTAATTATCTCACCTACCGCAATTGCCACTTTTCTCCTCCTCCTCCTCTTCCTCCTTCTTCTCCCCCTCCACAACACATCCTAATCAATGTATGAACTCATATCCCCAAATACTGTGCTCCTTCTGCTTCTGCTTGCCGTTGTGTTCATGCCCAGCGGCGCCTTGGCCTTTGGAGCTGGAAACATTCCCACTCTCGCCGCTATTGAAGGCTCAAACTTCCGACATGGCGACATCGAAGACACCCTCGCTACCCTAATCATGGCTTCTGGCTCCTTCTTTTCCAAGCTCAAAGGCGGAAAAAAGTTCAACAACCTCGCAATCAAGCGCGTGTACTTTGGCAACTGGCTCCGTGACTATTCGCAAGCCATCGACGTCGGCACGCTCAATAAAAATATCAACCCAGAACTCATTCGCGTCATCCTCTGGGTCATGGCTTTCAGTGAATTCGGCTACGGAACTGAGGAGTTTGAAGTTAGCAGTGAAAGACTAGGCGTTTACCGCGCTGAAGAGCACATCGACAACCCAAAGGGCTACGCTGAGGGCGAAGATGCGAGAAAATATGACAAAAGATTAAGGGGCCCTGTTGACCCTCGTGAACTCGAGATCGACCTGCACACTGGACTGAAAAATTATATTTGCAACGAACAAGGAAACTGGCCCACTTCTTCCAACTATGTGCGAACCTCTTTACAGAAATGTATCCAAAAAGGCCGTTTTGCTCGCAATGGCGGTACGGAATTGGACCAGTTCGAGGCCCTCCGATTGCTCGGCCAGGCTCTTCATACTTTGGAAGATTACTCGGCCCACTCCAACTACTGCGAGTTGGTTTTGATCTCCATGGGCCATACTGACGTCTTTCCACATGTCGGCGCCCACTGCACAATCAACCTCAACGGCAAGCAAGTTCACCCAATTGTTACTGGTACTTTTGGCGGCCAGGACTTCATTCACTCTCTCATGGGAGGTGCCCAGGATTCTCTGTCGCAGATTGAAGTAAACGAAGTTCAAAATCAGCTCAACACTGGCGTTAGCAGCTCCGATTCAGGTGATAAACTCAAGCGCTTGCTTTCAAAGGTCCCCATTGATCTCTCTGGAAGTTCTGGAAGCGCCACTGATTCTGGTTCCAGAAGTTTTGGCAGCAGATTCCCTTCCATTGGAGCCGAGATGGATTCGTTGCGCAGTAATGCCTCCGGAACCACCACTGACCCCCAAGAGCTTATCGCAAAGATCTACCCTCTATTTCAGTTTCGTGATCGCATCATGAAAAGAATTGAAGCCTTTTTGGATTCTGTTCCTTTACTTGCCGAGCTCAAGGAAAAAATTTCCGATGCTCTTACCATGTACATTATGGGCGTTATTCAGCCCATCATCTCTCCGCTAATTATCGACATGGTCGGAGGACTCCATTCTGGCACAGAAATGGTTGTAAATGATGATGAACAGTTTCGCGTTTGGAACGATCCTTCCTACGACAACCCAACACACTCCCAGCTGTCTAAAGATCACTTTGCATCTTACCTTAACCAGCCCGCTGGAAAGATTGCGACTGAAATTGTGGCCCACGTTGTTCCATTGGTAGTGAAAGCTTGGGAAGACCCCGATATTAACATCAATGAAGTCACCAATGAAGCCTTACAAGTATTTCACCATCCTTCTTTGGCGTCTACACCACTCCAACTCAAGATGAAAGAGACCATGCAGACCTGGATCCAAGGAGTTCCGAACCGCAACAAGATTCTAGCAGGCCTTACCAGTAACGGAGTCCGAACTGGAATGAACTTGAAGACCGGCGGCCAACCTGGGGCTGGTGGTGCTGCTACTGCTACTACTGGCGGTCATGCTCATGGTGCTGGGTGTGGCCATGACATGGGGTTCAAGATCCCTAAACCTTCTCACGATGACGACGACACTGCCTCAAGATTTGGCCAAATGAATTTGGCAGAGGGAGGAGTTGCTGCTGGAGCTGCCGCGATTGGGTATCAGCAATATCAGCAGCACTCTGCTTCGACTGGGGATCAGTATCAGCAGCACTCCGCTTCTAGTGGTGGACAATATCAACAGCACGCAGGTTCAAATAGGGATCAATATCAGCAGCACGCAGGTTCTAGTGGACAATATCAACAGCACGTAGCTTCGAATGATGGGCAATATCAACAACACTCAGCGTCAAGCGGCGGATATCAGCAACATGGTGCTTCGAGCGGCGGACAATATTTAGGATCCGGTGTCACCAGAAAGTCATCCGGTTCTTCAAGCAAATACAAGAGCCACTCAAAGAAAAACAGCAACAAGTATGACTCGGACTCGGATGACGACAAGAAGAAGAAGAAGAACAAGAACAAGTCAAAGGACGACTCAAGCGACGATGAAAAGAAGAAGAAGAAATACAACAAACATTCAAAGAAATCTAGCGACGACAAGAAAAAGTACAAGAGCGACTCCAGTGATGATGAAAAGTCGTCAAAGAAGAGCAGTCATAAATCCAAAAAGAAGTCTGATGAGTATAGCCGTCAACAACAGAGTTCCTACGACAGCTACAAAGGTACAACATCGGGCCACGGTTCTGCCTACACTTCTCAAGGTGCCGACCAAGTAACCCAGTATGCCTATTCCCAGGGCGCGCCAGGTTATGGTGGAAACCAACACGGAGGAAGCCAGCACGGTGGAAACTCTTACAAGAATGTACAAGAGCAGTATTATTCTGGCGGAAGCAGGGGTGGCGAAGAAGCCCACAGCACGTCTGACCGCTTTGGAGGGCCTCCTCCAGGACCTCCTCCCGGCCACAGTAATTCAAGAGGGCCTTATGATGGGGGTGAGTATTATGGCGCCCCTCCACCTGGCCCTCCTCCTGGTCACCAGCCTGCACACTACGAAGGAGGAGTTCGACAGCAACCTGGGTACGATGATTACCGAGGCGCTTATAATGCCAATGGTACTAGTGATCATTCAGCTTACCGTGGTGAGGAAGGATCTCAACATCAAGCTGGCTACCCTCACCAAGGCGGTTACAATAGTGATAATCGATATGGTAATCAAGATGGCAATCAGGATGGCAACCAGGACGGTAATCAGTACTATGGTCACCAAGGTGGAAACCAAGGTTCGTATCAGGGAGGAGGATATCAGAAACCTCCAGGCTATGGAGATTTTTATTAGTACCACAGCACCGTAAAATTGCAGGAATTAATTCGAAATATGGAATACTACGTAGTAATTTAATTCTCAGCTAACAGAAACATGCCCAAAGGAGTGTAAATGTAAAGTGACTGGGCTTTCGCAGTCTTTCAGTAGCAACTGCTGTTTGTAGCAGAAAAGCAGAATCTCTAATTTGAAGCTCAAGTAGGATACTCGAGAGGGTCTCCAGCTACCCTAACATCTACGGACCGTTCTCCCACTTACCCGTAACAGTGTAAATCATGTCATTAACATTATTCCATGTGATTTGGCCAAAAAAACTCTCTTAAGCTGCCCATTAGGGACGAAAAAAAAAAAAAAAAAATTTTAAAATTCTAACTTGAAAATTCCAAATTTCTTCCCTTTAATCTACCCTTCACCATCACCTCCACTGAAATTACCATACCTGGGTTTCGTGGGAATTTATATATAACTTGACCGAATCCCTCTGCTGATTCCGATAATTCAAGTCGTTTCTTCAACTTCTGTTCGATTGCAAATTCACAACACCTTTTTCGGTATATAAAAAAATACGTTTAAACGGTTAATTGGCCTTCCTTGAATCGTTATTTGGTATGTTTTGTTGCCCTTATTTGCCTCCTTTTGCCTCCTTTTGCCTCTTTTTGCCTCGTTTCCTGATTCAAACACGCCCTCTCCTAAACCTCTCAGCCCTTCTGCCCTATCAAACGCCAGTTAAGTCGACAAGATCGCTTTTTTTGGTGGTTTGCACTGTGGTCTCACTGATTTCTCTTTCAGCAACTTTTTCTAAACCATACTTTTCTACTATACTAACCTACCAATAGACCCCCTTGATCAGTACAAACACAGATCAACTTCAGAACGCCAGCACCTTTATCCCGGCATTCATTCAACCTATTTTGTGAATAATATGCAAAATTTCAATCCTCGTAACCCGAAACCGAACCAACCGCGTCGTATTGACAGTCCCCAGGGAATAGCCTATGTAAGTGTGGCACAAACCTTCTTCTCTGGACCTTATACTAACTCATTCCCAGGGATATCCGTCTCCAAATCAGTACTATTCTCAACCCGCATCCCCTTTAGTCCCCCAACAGGCGCTTTACCCTCCCTACGGAATGTACTCCCCTAACAGCCAGTCCATCCCCTTGGATAACTCTGGCCTTAAATCCCCTGGTGGCTACGCCCCTCCCCCACGCACCGCCAGATCTTCTGTCAAGATTACCAACCCTCTCACAAATGAGCCAGTCCTGCTCTCAAACCCCGCTGAGGCTGTAAGTAGTCCCACACCTGGCCACTCTTCTCCTATCCCAAAAATTACGACTCCTGGATCCCCCTCGATAGCCTCTATTGCTTCTGCACACAGCAGATCTGGTTCTACCGCAGAGTCTGGTGCTTTGGAGAAGAAGAACGAATTCAAGGAGCTCATCAAGCAAAGAGCTCTGGATGCCGCCAAGGCCGAAGAAGAGGCCAAGAAAGCTGCTGAAGAAAAGATTCGCCTCGAAAAGGAAGAGGTAGAACGCAAGAAAGCCGAGGAAGAAGAGAAAGTCCGAAAGGCACTAGAAGAAGAAGCCGCTAAAAAGGCCGCTGAAGAGGCTGCTAAAAAGGCCGCTGAAAAGGCCGCTGAAGTAGCCGCTCAAGAAGCCGCTCAAGAAGCCGCTGCAGACGCCGAGACCAAGAAAGCTGTGCCTGAAGAGGCTATTCAAGCTGCTCTTGACTCTGTCAACGACCGCATTAAGGGCGTTTCCAACCCTCTCCGCTGCCTGGAAAAGGCCACCAGACCTACCCATGAGGAGCTTTACAAAGTCGAATACCCCAAGGGCACTAACAAGCCTGAGTCTAAATCTACTCACTCTCAGGTTTTCACTTATGATATTAAATTCCTAATGCAATTCCAGGGCGTTGTAACTTTCCCTCCTAAGGAGAACTGGGACTCCGTCCGCAGCATTATGAACTTTGACAAGAGTGCTGGTAACAACAGAAACTTTTCGAGCAGATCAAACTCTAGCCGAGGTGGATTCCCACAAGCCATGGGATCGTTTGGTGCGAACTTTAGAAACGGGGACCGTTCTGCTTCTGGTCCTAACATGGGTGCCTCGGGCTTCCAGATGAAGGGCATGAGCAGAATGTCATCTGCCAACAACCTTAGTGGCATGAACGGCATGCATTCTAAGAGTGGCCGTCAAAACTCTTCTCGACGAGGTAGAAATGACCGCTCCGGCTCTAACAGAGGTGAGCGAC
Source organism: Geotrichum restrictum (assembly GCA_030563985.1). Lineage (NCBI taxonomy): Eukaryota > Fungi > Ascomycota > Dipodascomycetes > Dipodascales > Dipodascaceae > Geotrichum > Geotrichum restrictum. Next base: position 47,621 of record JAJMKT010000059.1, on the reverse strand, counting down.
AAAATAATTACAACAACAAGGAGTACGAAGAGACTGCTGCTGCTGCTGCTGCTGCTGCTCCTGCTGCCCCTGCCGTTCCCGTCGCTCCTCTTGTGAAGTCTGCCAACGCCTGGGCTCCTCGCGTCAGAACTGCCAAGACTGAAGGTGACGGCAAGCTCACTCCTGAATTGGTTCAACGTAAGGTCAAGTCTTTGCTCAACAAGATGACTCTTGAGTACTTTGACACTATATCCGACCAGCTTCTGGATATTTCCGCCCAGTCCAAGGATGAGAAGGACGGTCGAACTCTAAGACAAGTCATTGAGCTCACTTTTGCCAAGGCTGTTGACGAGGCCCATTGGTCCAACATGTATGCTCGTTTCTGCGCCAAGATGCTGGCGAAGATCGACCCCGAAATTTTCGATGAACACATTCGGGACGTTAAGGGCAATCTTGTCAAGGGTGGTGCTTTATTCAGAAAGTACCTGCTGAATAGATGTCAGGAAGAATTCGAGCGCGGTTGGAGTGATCAGCTGCCCACCAACGAAGATGGAACCCCCATTGACGCTGAGCTCATGTCCGATGAGTACTATGCTGCCGTTGGTGCTAAGCGAAGAGGTCTTGGTCTTATCCGATTTATTGGTGAGCTTTACTTTCTCGGAATGCTTACTGAGAGAATTATGCATGCTTGTATGCAGCTTCTGCTTAAGAGCCCTGAACCTTCTGAGGAGGTCATTGAGTCTGTTTGCCAGCTGATGACTACTATCGGTGCACGACTAGAAGAAAACAAGGACCATGCAGACTTTTTCAACTCCTACTTCCAGAAGATGAAGGATATTCAAAACAGCCCAGGTCTTCCCAGCAGATTGCGATTCATGCTGATGGATATCGCTGACTTGAGAAAGAGCGGATGGATTGACAAGCGAAAGGACAAGGGTCCCAAGACCATTGCCGAGATTCACGAGGAAGCCAAGCAGGATAAAGAGAAGCAAGCTGCCGCCCTTGCTGCCAGCAGTCATAAGGGCCGATTCCCCCGCCCGAACGCCAACAACAACAATACCAACCGTGTTAGCAGACACGACCTTGACCGTCTCGGAAACTTTAGGACATCTACCCCCAACACTTTCGGTCCTGGATCCATGTTTAACCGTGGTAACTCCAGCCGTAGTGGCAGTGGTGGTAGCAGTCGTAGGTCAAACGCGTCCTCGCCTGCTGTCCCACTTTCAAAGGAGCCCTCTCGCCAGTCAAGCCAGCGTGCTGTCAACTCGTTTGCTCTCCTTGCAGACGATGGCGACAAGTCAGAGGAGAAGTAGGGAACTCTCATTCTCTATTAAACTCCTTATGTTTCATTTCTCTTTGGTTGCCTATAAAATGTCCTTTTTTTTTTCTTCTTCTTTCCCTAGTTTCTTTGCCCTTTTTGCAAACATACCCCTCCCGAGATGCTTACTCCCTCCTGAAGCTCTCGCATACTATCGCCATCCCACCATCCTCAGTTTACTTCTTCTGCGAAAGAATATGACTTCATAAAAAGTTTCAATAAAATAGTTATTTGTAAAATTTTTGTGCTATATAGAATTTATTTATGCTTTAATCGAGGCCGTCAGTCTGTATAAACCGGTAGCGCTCTTTTCATGGGTTTCTGGAGGCCTAAAAGGTTAGGACGCGACTTGTAAATCACAATTTGAAATTTTACTTTCAACTCACCTGGAGCTTGCTCCGAGCGTAGGGAGCGACTGTGGCATATATGAGCAGACACGATGTGACAATGATGAAAATGTAAATGAAGAACTGCTCTTTCATGGATTCACGTTGGTAGCAGGTCGCCTGTACCAGCGTCTCGTCCACGCCTTTGCAGATGTCCAGGTCCTTTGACAGGCAGAACTTGCGGGTACAGTTTGTACATGTTTGCGAGTAGGAAAGGTCGTCGTCTGGTAATTCAATGACGGTGTAATTTGAAGCGCAGTCGCAGCGGCATACTTGGACATAGGCTGATGCCTGTGAAGCCAGCGTCAGTAGCGCCAGCAGCACAAGCAGCAGCAGCACGGCAGGACTATAGCCACGACGTGATGAGAACGCCAGCAGCATCTTCTTCTTCTTCTTCTTCTTCTTGAGAAATTGAATCAACGGTTGATCACAGCTGCTGAGCGTTGATGAGCGTTGTTGAGCGTTGAACGTCAAACGTTTTGAAGGTGGAAAGTATCAGGGTTGGGGAGAATTCATTAACAAAAAGTGATTATTCTGGGTCTTTCCCTCACTCACAAACAAAAACCCAGCGCCACACAAAAAAAAAACAATCTCCATCACCACCATCACCACCATTTTCCCATTCATTTCAACCCTGATTTCTACTCAAGATGACAACTGTTACTGCTACTCCTTACGAGAGTGGCATTAGTCCAGTAAGTGCACAACTTTGAACGTAGCCTTTACCATACTGACTGTGCTGTTTACAGTTCTTTGCACAAAAAATCGAAGAAACCGAGTTCAAAATCAATGACAAAACACAGAACCTTCGAAGACTCGAAGCCCAGCGAAATGCCTTAAATGCTAAAGGTAAGTTTTTGTTTTTTTTTGCATACAGTATCCTTTTTGGATCATCACTAACACCCCACATCAAGTGCGCCTGTTGAAGGAAGAATTACAATTACTGCAAGAGCCAGGCTCTTACGTGGGCGAAGTCGTCAAGGTCATGGGCAAAGAAAAGGTCCTGGTCAAAGTCCATCCTGAAGGTAAATACGTTGTCGACATTGCGTCTGACATTGACATTAAGAAAATCACGCCCAGTTTACGCGTGTGCCTGCGATCAGATTCGTATAAGCTCCATCAGATTCTGCCCAACAAGATTGATCCCCTTGTGTCTCTCATGATGGTTGAAAAGGTCCCCGACAGCACGTTTGACATGGTGGGAGGTCTTGACAAGCAAATCAAGGAAATTAAAGAAGTGATTGAACTTCCTGTAAAGCATCCCGAACTCTTTGAGTCGCTCGGAATTGCGCAGCCAAAGGGTGTCATTCTGTACGGACCCCCCGGTACCGGCAAAACGCTGCTTGCGCGCGCCGTCGCACATCACACGGAGTGCAAGTTTATCCGCGTCAGTGGCTCGGAACTGGTCCAAAAGTACATTGGAGAAGGTAGTCGAATGGTGAGAGAGCTGTTCGTCATGGCCCGAGAGCACGCGCCCAGCATTATTTTCATGGATGAAATCGATTCTATTGGATCTAGTCGTGTGGAGGGCAACAGCGGTGGCGACTCGGAAGTGCAACGCACAATGCTGGAACTGCTAAACCAGCTCGACGGCTTTGAGTCGTCCAAGAATATCAAGATCATCATGGCCACAAATCGTCTCGATATCCTTGACCCTGCCTTGCTCCGTCCTGGCCGTATTGACCGAAAGATTGAGTTCCCTCCTCCCACGGTCGAGGCTCGTACCGACATTTTGCGGATCCACTCGAGGTCCATGAACCTGACGCGCGGAATCAATCTGCGCAAGGTGGCGGATAAAATGAATGGATGCTCGGGTGCTGAAGTTAAGGGTGTGTGCACTGAGGCGGGCATGTACGCGTTGCGTGAACGCCGAATCCACGTTACACAGGAAGACTTTGAGCTGGCGGTAGCTAAGGTCATGTCCAAGAACGAGGAGGGACAGGTGTCTCAAGCAAAGTTTTTCAAGTAAATTTTATTTAGTTTTTTTTTTTTTTTTTGTTTTTGTTTGTTGGACGTATGTTGACTATTATTCTATAAATGAATACTGATTCTAAATGAATATAGATCTATACTAGTATATAGTCCAAGTCTATGCAATTTTTCATTCTCTCTCTTTTTCTATAATATAAGCTGTCTTGCCATTGACCCAAAGTATGTTTGTATAGTTTAGCTACTATTTCTGCTGGGCTATTTCTGCTGGGCTATAGGTCTACTGCTCAGACAGTTTGATGGCATTAGTTTCAAGCCACGACCTTGCAGCTTGCTCACTACCTTTACACTCTTCAATTGCTTTTGCTACCCATGGTCTTGCGTACACCAATTCACCATCAGCCACGAAATCCACAAACAATTTCCGTTTTGTAGTCATTTCATCCACACAAAATAAGTAAGAACCTTGTTCTAATCCTGTTGCTGTTGTTGGTGCTGTTGTTGGTGCTGTTGGTGTTGCTGCTGCGACAAGTTCATGAGCCCTTGCCATTACCTGAGGCATACTCAATTTATTTGTACTACTAGTACCACCTGCTGCCGCCGTAGCACATGCTGTGACATTAGTGCACCATGGCCGACCACACCCTCTCGTAAGTTGAATAACGTATCGTCGTTCAACTCGTTGAATAAGTCGACTCCCCGTTGGATCATAAACGGTCGAATGCAGTGGCCCGAAACACATTGAACAAAGTCCCAGCTGCGTTGAGCTCTTCTCGTTACTTGCCCCTCCTCCTCCTCCTTCTCCTCCACTTCCATTCATCAATTCCTTCGTAATAGTAGTACCGGTAGTTCTTACACAATTCCCATTCAAACACACCGTAGGCCCAACCCCCCTCCTTCCCCTTTCAAGCCTCTGCATATCATGATACTTCATATGCGCCCTCATGTCACGAAGCCGGACCGCCCGGCCACAAGTCGGGCAGTCGGTGGTTCTGCTGCCGCACCGCGACTCGTGCCCGCTATACCCTGCGAGAGTGTCGGCTGGGGACGCTGATTCCTGGGGAAGTTTGAGGTGGCAGAATTGGCAGATATGGAGTTTTGAGGCGCACGTTGTTGAGAGATGGAGGGCTAGCGCTAGTTTATTTGGAAAGTAGTTGTTGGTGTCACTGTTGGTGTTGTTGGTGTTGTTGGTGTTTAAGGATGCACATAATGAACAACCGGTCGTGACAGGTGTATGCGCGTACTCGTCATGGACTACTTTAGATTGGCTAGTGTTACCGTACACCACCACACTGCACTCGGTGCAGTGCCAGTGCGAGCTCGGGATACCGCCGTCACGTCGAAGAAACACTTTCCCGCATCCATCTGGGCATAGAATATTGTTGCGCTCACAGAATGTGAGATGGAGTTGGTACGACCGAGACGGAATTGTTTGTTTACAATTACTGCATTGTGTCGACTGCGTACTAGACGACGACAATGATGATGGTGGGGCTTCAGCCATTTCAACGTCGCCGTCGCCGTATTCTTGACTTGCAGACACGGAAACGTTAGTGTAGTAAGATCCGCGGCCACCGGGTTCACCATGTACAGCCACCACTATTTCAGCGGCCCGCTTGTTATCGCTGCTACTGAAAAGATACGGGTCCTGCGGTTTTATTGTAACTGATTTTTGGCCTGTTTCGGAGCATATGATTGTTGACCACAAAAAGGCCGTGGAGGAAGTGGCATATTCGTTTGTACCCACAAACAAGTTTGGGCCAACGACGGTGTTGGGGGTGGGTTCGCTGTTGTTGCCGCTGTCACTGCCATTGTCTTCAGAATAGTCAATGGTTAGTGTCAAGGGGAGCTCTGGGTTCCATGATTTTACGACTAACTTTGGGTCTCTTGAATGGTCAAACCGGGGTAATACGACTGGTGCGCTACCAACAGTCAGGGTCCGTGGTGTCATATCAATAGCCTCATTCCCAGAAGCCTTTCCCATTCCCATTCCTTTTCCTTTTCCTTTTGGAAGGCTCGACGACGAAGCAGCCGGGGGGATAATATCCAAATCAATATCCGTATCCACAATGCACACGGCATCAGCCGGTTTCAAGTCCGTAACCAAACACTGAAAGTACTTTTGATTATTTGACGCGGGATCCGTAATAACCAGCGTATCACCTTTTGTCAACGCAGTGTAAGCTGACTGTAATTGTGCCTCCAGTAACGCTTTCCAGTCTTCAACGATCTCTTCTTCGTCTTCCACTTGGAGCACCGACAACGTGAGCTGAGTGGCCTTTGGGAGTTCCACGTACTGTACTACCACCGGCTGTTGCTGTTGCTGAGGTGGCTGAAGATCATTTTTGTTATTGTTACTGTTACTGTTGTTATAGCTATTGTTATCCAAATGCAAACCAATTCTAGACGCCACGATGAACGGCACTACAGCAGTACCCTCCCTCGCCGAAAACTCCTTGATTCCAACATGCGTAAACTTTTGGTTACTGGGGTTTGTGATGCGGAAGGTAAGTGGGGAAGGCAGCGTTGTTGATTGTGCAAGAAAGGCTTCAAGGACTGACGAAGGTAGCGAGATCTTGTCGGAAAGCTTTTGGCCTTGCGCGAGTGGGATAGAGGAAGTTAATGTAGCAGAATGGTCTGCAGGGTCAGTAGGTGAAGAAGAAGAAGAAGAAGAAGAAGAAGAAGAAGTCGAGAGTTGGTTAGCGAGGTTGTCAGTAGAGCCCGCCACCGGTTCAAAAAGTAGGCGAGAAGACCAAGTGATGACAGGTCCGTCGGATGAAGACATGATGATTATAGAATGAGATGTGAGTGAGTGATGATAACGCTGACGTTGTTGTGCTAGCTGGATATGGGTATGGTTTTTTTTATGTTTTGGTGCAAATAGTTGTAGTTATGATTGTTGAGAGAGATGTATAGAGAGATTGATGATGATGGAGAGGTCGTCGCGATTTGTGCTTATGATCTGAAGAAGGTGTGGGCCCTACGGTATTTATTTGTGATTTTAACATTACTAATCTTTGTTAAATTTGTAAGCGGCTTTTAGAGTTTTACTCCCGCGCCACTAGATTACAATCATTACAGTGTAGTAACACTATACAGTAGTTAGCTAGAGAATTCTAGAAAAACTTGTTTTTCTGAGTTTTATAGCAAATCAAGTTGTAGGCAATTTAAGCCAATTATATTTTGTGAATTTCTGCACTGTATTACGTATAATTGTAGACGTCTAGTTTTGAGGCGGCATTCTTGGTAGACTAGGCTATTTGTCAGTTCAGATGAGGCCGACTCTAGCTATCTAGCTATAGTACAGACTCTACTACAGAGGCAATATTTGCGGAAATAATCTGTTGTGATAGAGGTAACACGACAAAGGGCTTGGGCATATTCCAATGTTAAACGGTCATATTTAAAGAGTACTGTAGACTCTAGTTAAGGCTTACAGCAGGAAGGCGGTTCGTCATTACTCTTTTTGGGAGGGTTTTCTTATAGATCTACCGTATTCTATACTCTAGAAACCCTGTCGTTAATCAATTCTGAAAACTTTTCCTTCATATACAGTAATATTCTTAAAAACAAAACCCGACGCTAGTACTGATGTGACACGACATAGTCTACCGGCATATGGTATGAATTAACTCTCATATCTCTTATTACGTACTGTATTCTCCTCTGATTAATATCCAATCACCATTAATTGTCTCTGAACCGCTTTTACTACGTACTGTAGTCTAGTCTATCAACGGCTCGTTACAATGGTATGAGACATAATTAATTGCCATTGCGCCTAGCAGCTGGGTAAATCTGCAAAACTGGACATATGTCGAGACCACCATTTCTCAGTGACCTCTCTCTACGATATCATCATATTTGGTGTTTGTGTAGTTAGGACAGGTTATCATAAAATTTTATAGGGCAATTATACGTAAAAGAATAAAAATAAAAATAAAAATAAACAATCGGTCATGGGCCTGGGAATAGCAACATCCAGTACGTGTACCCCGGTAAATATAAATTAGTTTTCGGATCCGGATCCCAAGCCATTTAAAATATGCGAATGCTTTTAGTTGGGATTTTCAGCTTAAAGGTGTGTTAAGGTGTACCGCCTGAGACCTCCCTTTAGGTCAGCCATTTTTTTCCTACCCACGGGCTTCATCAAGGTCGCTGGTATCATCATCGCTGCTGCTCGAAACAAGCAGCCTATCCGAAGTTGAAATGTTGTCTTCTCCCTTCATGCTGTCTCCTTCATCTTCTATATCATACAGTTCAATCGCATGGAAGGAGGATGAATCTTCCGCCAACGACGACGCTGAACACGGGCTCCGTTGATCATCTTCAGAAAAGCTGGCCTCTAAATCTTCCCACGCAGTTGCCAGCCGTCGGCACACCAACACAAATACCAACGTCAAGATGACAAAATTAGCAACTCGTCGAATGTCGAGTCCGAGTGAATTGTCGTCCGTTGTGCCTGTAGTCAGGAGATACAGGCGGAGAGTGCCGTCTCCAGCTAAATAGGCATGGTAACTGAGCAGAAACATTTCTAACCAGCAGCTTCCCAGAAGCTCCAAAAACGCTGAATACAGAAAGGAATCTTTGGCCATGCTGCCGAGTAAATGTGACCGGAGAGTCACATAAACAAAAATGAAGCCTAATGTACCAATCTGATGGAATATACTTTTGTACTCATCTGCGGACGTGAAGGCACTAGCAAAGAAGTAAAAATTGACAAGAATGATACCAACGGCTCCCGCAATACCAGTCATGATTATGCGGACATATTTGCTTTGTATTTGCCATGCGAGGGCAGATACTAAAGGCTCATTGGTAACAACCACGCTCAATAACACTGCTGCAATACCCACACTGAACTCGTCTCTTAGGTCCACACTGTATTCAAGCACATTTTCGCTGAAAGGAGTCCAGGTAAAGAAAACGGCGAAACCAAATGAAACTGTCAACAGTCCGAGTTTGGCCAGATCAAGGAAAAAGTTTGGAGTAGACGTAGTAATTTCGCTGCGCGTAACGCGTACCCAGTTTACGAGAGTAGCAATTCCTTTGCCCTTCAGGACGTAATAACCGATGAACACAAAAACGTACCAGAACGTAAGTTTAGCTGGGAGCTCGTAAAAGAAGTAGTCTGTACCAAGCGAGCACGCCAAAAGAACCGCAAACGCGTTGATGCGTAAAAGACGAGATAAGAAACTAACCACGCCAGCTTCCCCCGACATGATTTCGAAAGCAAACCCGTAGGTTTCGGAAAAGATTAACGTAGCCGCCAAGATGCGGCAGAACACATCTCCCTCGTTAAGTTCCCTAGAAAGGCCAGTGAGTTTAGCCATCAACCATAAACCAATAGCGAGTCCTTTCCATTCTACAATGAGAGTTGGGTTGCCCAAAAATGTAGTCTGGGCCGTCGCAGAGGCCGCCGAGCGAGCGCGACTTAGGGAAAAGGCAATGATGACGAGAAACATTTGAGAAAGTGCGAAAAACTCGTACCACGACAAAACACTGTACTGCTTGTTAAGTTGGTGAGTTCGGTCACACAAATATGCATAGAGAGCAGCCAAAAGGGTCATGGCGATGATTGAAATGATGGAGTGAAGAGTTGTTGGTGAAAAGCGTTCGGGAATGAGAATCAGCACCGTCATGCCAAGGCTCAAAAGCAAGAGCGCATAGATCATTATCTCGTGAGTCTTTGTAGGTTTCTGGTAGGGGATGCAGCAAGTGGTTTCATGAGGGACCATCTCGGGCTTGATAATTTTTCCATTGCACAAGTGGTTGAGCAACGTCTGAGCCTGCACATAGGTAACTGGGTCAAGGTAGTGCAATCCATATTGGTCGTACAGAGTACTATGGCCTGGTCCATACTTGTTAAACACTGGAGCGTAGTATGCTGCAACCCGGCCATCATGTGTATATAGAGTACCGTTGTTTCCGGGCTCTCGAGAAGATAGCAGGGGGTTATAGTTGAAAACATGGTCGGTATAGTTGTGCATTTGGTCAAGGTAGAAGGGTATGATTACTTTATTTCGGCCTTCGTCGAGTTTTTCATATAGGGGAAGTTGGGTTGGCCCGAAATAAACGCGCTCAAAGGCTCCCGGGATTTGGTTTTTGAGCACGTCAACTAAATCATCAACGGATTTTCTGAAGGCCTTCATTACCTTATCGCGTGGCTTGTATTTAGAATGCCACAGACCGGTTGTGGCATATAGATATGTCGTGTGGTTAACATCGGCAGCATTTTGGGCCATTTTCTTGACAACGCCAAACGCTGCTTCCTCTTCGAGATATGTATCAAAAAAGAGATGGAGAGTGATGTTTCTGCGAGTGATGTACATGTTTGCTTGTCTTCCAAAGTCATGCGTAATGCCGCTATCCAGCAAACGTGCGGTAGCCAAGAAGACCTTTCTTGCCGTGGAATCGCCAAGAAAGATGATTCTCGAGTCTGGCTTTATGCATTGTGCAATGTCGTCTGCGGTGTAATGATGAAGCGTACAGTCTTGGGGCTGCCAAATAGTGGGATCAACTTGAGTATCGTTTCGGAGCCACTGGCCATGGTGCAAGAGGGTGCCACAACTATCGTAGCCTTGAGGTTTTGCATGTTTCTGGAGCGCCAGCGTCAAGACGATGGCGGTAAGAGCTGCAAGTGGCAGGGCGACGAAATATGGTTTTAATTGTTTCAACGGCTGCAGAATCATGACGATCGGGAGTCGAGGAGGGGGGAAATAGTTCTATACTATGAGTTCTAGCATTTAAAAAAGGAAAGGAAAAAAACGAGTAAAGAAAAAGATGGAGGAAGCGTTTGTATTTAACCCAACTGTTTTCTTTATCGATCTAGGCTGATGGCAACGTCTTTACCACTGCAGGTAATTGTTGCAGTGAACCTCATGATTAATTAAGCATAAGAATAAGAAATATTCTAAACCACTGTAGAGTGACTAGAGTCTGCGTAGACCATGGGCGCTGTAGTTTGGAATAAGGTCGATCTTCATTGGGCTACAACTTATGTTTCTGTTAGAGCGAGAAATACGTTATAAGGCGCTTCGAATATAGTCTAGTAAAGCCTTGTTCAAACGTCTCGCCATGATTGGTATATAAAACCACAAACAGGCCCTCTTGGTGAGTTCTCTAGAGCTTTGTCCGTTAGCCACGTCTCGCGACCAGACGCAAATCTTTGACTACATATATGCCAGAACTAGTTGGCCGGCAATTTACAATTCGACAATTCGACAGAGAAGAGCATTACCCGCTTGCTAGAGAGAGTCATACGTAATTCAATAGTCTACACACTTTATAAATTTCGGTTAATTTTTCAAAATTTTCAATTTTCAATTCTTGCAAGCTTCTCGCGCCTAAGTCTATTGAATATATATACCCACTTGGTCACTCTGCTTCCTTCTGAATATAAATTAATCCTTTTATTATTAAATCCAGGAGATATAGCGCTATTTAATGTATAAAAACAGGCTTGGTGTTGGCAGCTAGCTGCTAGATTAGTACAGCTCGAGTGGCTGATTCACATGAAATCCTCAGGAGCTCTGCTGAATTCGAACCAAAATTTCGGTGTAAAGTTTTGTCTTAACGTTTGAATCATAGACGTCGACAGATATATATCGATATAGGAAGTGCGCATGCTGGAAGCAGCTGGATTGGAACATGTACATTTGCGCCATGCAATAGCGCTGCCTAATGGGATGATAGTGGGAACTTTAGGCGGACTTGTTGTCCAAGATCTCCTCAAAGAGCTAGCGCTTCGCTTGGCGCTCGGCTTTACTGAGTTTAGGCTACTCCACATATGAGAAGCTTAAGCCTTAATGAGCTTACTTTACACATGGGGCCCGTCCAGTCTAATTTAAATATTGCATGCACATGTGCTCAACCAAGTTGCAAACCAATATTGCAAAATTTAAAAACGCGCGCTGCAACAATATTTCTGACATGACATGATATGTATGCGGCTGCAGTGCATGGAATGTAGTTAGGCCTATGTGCTTCCGAGTTCTCATCCCTTTTTAAATACAACTAGACCTAGTACGGTATAATTAATGCACTAACTAGACTCTTGGTTCGAGCACGAATCGACGAGAACCGTGGTCCAATTACTGTTTTCTCCAATATTTATCAATATATCAATGCTTCAATGTCACCACCATCATAAACTGTTTTTCAAATATTGGTAATATTGTTACGTACTGTCAGTAGCTAGACTAGCTGCTCAACTAAACCCTTCTCTAGGCTGGTCTGGGAATGCACACTTTTGTGGATCCCATTGATATTGAGAATTCTTAAGCGAGCAAAAGCTTGAAATATAGTGGTACTTTTGTAGCGGTTATACTACGTAGTTACTAGGAAATGCGAAATATATAATACAATCGTACTGTAGGGCTAGATTGGCCAGTGTAGGCGATTCGTAGCCAGTTACGTGACCAAGATCGTGTGGGTCTGAAGCAGTATTACCGCATTGTCAGACGGGATGAAAATATCCCGTCTATATTGTACGTACTCAAAAATACGCAACTACGGTACTTAATTTGCGCATAGTATTGTAGACGTCTTCGTAAACTGACAATCAGTCTATTAAAAAGATAGAGATAAATCTTTTTCTTGTCGGATCCCGTTTAATAAGGGAAATTACACAAACTGCAATAACTACTTAGACGTGGAACAGGACATGGCTCGTGTCATGTCTGATACGTATACTGACTGAATCAGGCATAATTACTTCACTAATTTTCAACATGCTGCGATGGTGTCGGAATTTTCCTGAAGTTACAAAGGCCGGTTTAAGGTCTTCGAACTTCAGCACCAAGGGAAACCCGGTCGCTCAAAACTGGTGAAACCCCCTTGAGTGAACTACGTACCCTAGAAGACTGGCCATCACGGTAAAGTGCGGAGTAACTTGAATAAAAACTTGGCTACCGCGAAAAGAAGGTCTCTTCTGTAATCCAGATGAACCCTAAGATCAAGCTCCCGAGAGACTTTAGATAATATTTGTCGCTCATTCTCTTATTGAGTGGACATTCAATCAAGATACGGCGTGGTGTTTTCAGTATTCAACATTTACAGTAATGAACTCGTTCTCCAATGTTAAGTCGTTGGAAGCACTGTATTTCCCAAACTCGCTGTGGCCCCGTTCTAAATTGGACAATTTTGTGTAGAGTTGGTCTAAGAGTCTGAAAAGAGTATCAAACAAGCACTTTATCTTCATTAAAACAGCTTGAGAAGATTTAAATTTTTTTCAAATATACCGGTACAGTATTCGAAGATTAAATAAGGCATCCCCTACGTATAAGGCATCCCCATTTTAGCTATCCATTTCAAAGTTGGCTTCTCGATCGAGGATAAAAGCACGGCTGTACCACCCGGATTCAGTGTTGCTCAGATGTCAGAACGCATCTTTTTGAGATGCGGCCACTTTAAATTCAATTCTCAAAATTACGCAGCAACAGTATCAAATATACATGTGCGCAGATAACCTAATGATGACCAATCAATAAAAATGATATTTAGAGTAAAAAAGTAAATAATCCTAAAATGATGCCAATATTTCCGTGATGCCAATGTGTGTCATCGATGGTAGTATTACAACCTTCTTATAATAATAAATTTTAATTACACGTGACTTAAAAATAAAAGCACGTGCTAAGCGGCTAGCTACATGGAAGTATGTAATATGCGGTCGGATCCGAACTCTGGGCAACACTGCTGTCAAGTCAGTACAGCATATTGACAGAACTGTGGTAACACTAGCTGGTCTGAAAAATCCTGAACACTCAATTGTTAACAGTATGGCGACACCGGCCCCTGAAAAGTTAATCCACGGTAGTCTTCGCTTATACTGTACTGTACTTAGTACCTAGCTTTTCAGTATTTCTACTGGCGGCTCCTTCCTAGGCTTGCTTCTGAAATAGTCTACTTCTCAGTAAAGACGGGTTTTATTGTACAATTTTGATTTTGATATTGATTTAGACTAGGCGTTGTGAAAAAGATAAGATAAATACCGGAACGGTAAAAAAAAAAAAGAAAAAAATGCAACTAGTAAATCTGTTCAATGGTTAATAACTTGAGCTTTACTATACCATAGTGCTCATGCCCAGAAATCAAATCACATCGAAATGTTGTTGGTAGCAGGTGGAGGAATCAACTGTCCTGACTCCCTCTCCCCCCAAATGTTGTTGGCATATATAAAACTTCCAGTTTGATTGCACCCAAGTGATATCATGACGACGAAAATTAATATTAGTATTGTGTGTGTGTGTGTCTGTTTTTGATCCCCCTATTATTCCCTCTCTTTTTTCAGGCTCTCGGTTGAGGTCACGTCAAAGTCACTGGAATCACTAGTGCTCGAACTGGCTAGAACTTCTGAAGCTGACACGTCGTCATCTTTCTTGTTGATGCCAACAACATCTTTGTCTTCGATTTCGTAAAGCTCAAGAGCATAAGGAGACAGCGATTCGTCTGAGCTAGCCGCCGACATTGTAGTCCGCGAAACCTTTCGAATACCAGAAAGCCCGTTCTGTAAATTTTCCCAGGCACCTGCGATCCGCCGACTCACCAAAATAAATATCACTGTTAATAGTGCAAAATTAGCAACTCGTCGCATGTTGAGGTGAAACGGCGTATCGTCTGTCGTACCTGTCGTTAACAGGTATAAGCGGAGAGTACCGTCTCCCGCCAAATATGTATGATAACTGAGCACAAACATTTCTAGCCAGCAGCTTCCCAAATGCTCCAGAAACGCGGAATAGAAAAAGGAATCTTTGGCCATGCTGCCAAGTAGACATGATCGGAAAACAACATAGACAGAAATAAATCCCAAGGTGCTGATCTGGTGAAGAGAGCGCATGTACTGTTCTGGAGAAACAAAGGCACCAGAGAAAAAACATAGGTTGATAAGAACAATACCAACAACTCCAGCGACAGAACACGACATTATGCGAAATGATCTGCTCTGTACATGCAACGCTGCTGCAGATACCAGGGGTCCATTTGTAACTGCCAAACTTGACGCAACTGCAGCAACGCCCACCCAGAACTCATCTTTCAAGTCCACGCTGTATTCAATCAATTTTTCGCTGAAAGGTGTCCAGAAAACCAAAATGCCAAAACCGAATGCAAGTGTCAACCCTCCTAGTTTGACCAGGTCGTGCAAAAAGTTTGGACCGCCGCTTACGGTGCCGGTAGTAGTCGTCGCATCGCGGCGCAAAATGCGGGCCAGGAGAGCTGTCATTCCCTCACCGTTCAGGATCCCGTAGCCAACATACACAAAAATGTACCAGAACGAGATTTTGGCAGGCAGCGCGTAAAAGAAGTAGCTCGTGTCAAGCGTCCATGCCAAAAGAACTGACATGACATTGATGCGTAAAAGCTGAGACACAAATCGAAACATGCCGACTTCTCTCGACATTGTTGCAAGCGCAAACTCGTAAGTTTCAGTAAATATCAATGAAGCCTCCAGGATGCGACAAAACACTGCGCCCTCGTTGTATTCTTTAGCAAGGCCAGTGAGTTTGGTTAGTAACCATAAGCCAATAGCGAGTCCTTTCCATTCAACGGTGAGAATCGTGTTGCGCAAAAATGTTGTTTGCGCAACAGAGACTGAGCGGGCACGACTTACAGTGAACCCAGTGACGGCGATAAACAGTTGAGCAAGAGCGAAAAACTCGTACCAAGATAGAATGTTGTATTGTTTGTTGACCTGATGAGTTCGATCGCATAGATATGCATAGAGGGCCGATAGGACACTCATAGTGATAATTGAAACAGCGGATTGAAGGGTGAGCGATGACAAGCGTTCAGGAACGAAAACGAGCAATGTCAGGACAAGACTCAAACCCAAGACCAAGAAAATCATAAACTTGTGCGTGCTTGTAGGCTGTTGATAAGGAATACAGCAAGTAGTCTCATGGGGGAAGCTTTCGGGCTTAATGAACTTGCCGTTGCAATGATGGTTAATCATTGTCTGAGCCTGTAAAGAAATAACAGTGTCCAGGTAGTGCAGACCAATCTTGTCGTATAGCGACAAGTGGCCGGGTCCATAGCGATTAAACACTGGAGTGTAATATGCAGCCACTCGGCCATCATTTGTGTAAAGGGTACCGTTGTTTCCGTGCTCGCTGGAGTGCGCTGCGGGGTTATAGTTGAAAACATAGTCGGTGTAGTTATGCATCTGGCTAATATACTCGTGCGTAATTTTCTTGTTTCTGTTTTTGTCTAGCAAAGGGTATTGAGGAAGCTGAGTCGGTCCGAAATAAACGCTTCCAAAGGCCCCAGGAACCTGGCTTTTAAGAACGTCGACTACATCATCAACAGATTTTCTGAAGGCCTTCATTACTTTATTGCGTGGTTTGAACATGGCTTGCCAAAGTCCCGTTGTAATGTAGAGGTAAGTTGTTTGGTTGAGTTGCGTAGCATCTTGAGCCATTTTCTTAATGACGCCAAACGACTCGGAGCTGTCGAGATAGGGGTCCCATAAGAGGTGGACTGTGATGTTTCTGCGTTCGAAATAAATATTGCCGTGTACGTTGTAGTCCGGCCTAATTCCGTTATCCAGCAGATTAGCGGTGGCCCAGAAGATTTGTCTAGCCGTAGAGTCACCGAAAAAAATGATTCTAGAGTTTGGCTTCATGCAAGTTGCAATATCGTCCAGCCCATATTCATGAAGAGTGCAGTCTTGAGGCTGCCAATAGCTGGCATCTACCTTTGTATCGTTTCGCAGCCACTGGCCATGGTGTAGAAGCGTTCCGCAGCTGTCGTAATCCTGTGGTTTGGCGTGTTTTTGGAGCGCTAACGTTAGAGCAACTATGGCGAGAGCGAAAACAGGGACTATGAGAAAGTACGACTTTAGTTTCGATTTGTCGAGCAACCGCTTCAAGGGGGCCAGCAGAATCATGAGGGAAGAGACAGACACAAGCGATATCGATCAACGAAATGAACAAGCTGGCAAGAAAAGAAGGTGAGAAAAGAAGGTGGAAAAAAAAAGCCAAGAAAGAGCAAATAAAATAAATAAAATAAATAAAGCAAGGGACTCCATTTGTATTTAAATAGTTAGACTGAATAGACGTATTTTATTGTATTTATTGCAGGCAAAGTAGTCTACAAATTCCGTTATAGCCATGGGCTCTCGTAGGCGAGTCGCAGCCCAATGTCGGCACTGCAATTCAGATACGTACCGTACTGCAATTCAGTGGTAATCTCAGTTAATGGTTGTTTTAAGCTTAGAATAAGCAATATATATGTCCGAATTAGGCGATTTTAAAATGGAGTTACAAATAATCGCTGCCGGTTTAGAGCCGACATATGAGAATAAGAGACCACGATCGAATTACCGGTAATACATGACCACACTTAACTCACGCGAGCGAAGGGTAGACGTCGACATCTAGGTAGGCTATGAGCCGCTAGGTATGTAGGTAGGTAGATTATGTAGACCATCCAGGCAGACTAGCTAGCTAGACGAGCGAAGCTATGACAGTCAGCAAAAGTCCGTTCCTTTGTCTCCTTTTGAACTGAATGAATGACCTGTAATTTGAGGTTTTCAGAGCACAGCTGTAACGGGTTCATTATAATGAGATTGACCTGACCCCATATGTCGACCATTTCGTCTACTACTAGTCTAACAGCCGACGTCTTCTTGAATAGCCTAGTCTAGTCTAAATTAATATGGCCCTGCGATATCTAGAGTCGCATGCTATTCTGCGCAGGAGAAGAAGCTCGAGAGATTCATGAATAGTCTAAAGAATTAGAATCGCAGAAATGACTCTTGAAGTTACCTTAAGCAGCCAAAAATATCCTTATTCAATTATAAATGCTTGGATTATTAAGTTTATAAAACTTATTATGTCACAGACCCTCTTTGAACTTGCGCTTACAATCTTTTGTCAACTTTCAATTGGAGCTCTACGTAGTCGCTTGGATAAAAGCGGGCATTCGACATTTCGTTGAATCTGGTGTGACGTCCTTAATTAACTTGGGTCCTTAAAGAGTTCTCTAATTCCAAGCTTAAGACGCCGATTCTCGCATGCAGGTTAGGTAACGGTAGCGCTCATTGCTCAGACTCTCAGAGTACTCAGTACGTACTGTAGTCTACTGTAAATTTCGAATTCCAGACACAGTACAGCTGTTCAGCTGAGTTGTACGTAGTCTACCTAATCGACCCTTTTTAAATTTAAGGGGAAACTGCGGGTCGACAATCGTAAATAAAAACTTACAGTACTACAATCCAAAAAAAGGAGCAAATACGTATTTTAAATTCAAAGAAAAATTCAAAGAAAAATTAAAAGAAAAATTTAAGTACAGTGACAGCTGTATACAACGTTTCCTTAAACCACTATTTTTGGGCCAATGAAAAGCCTTCAAAGATGTGCCCAAAAGTTAACACAAACTCCCAGCTGCACACTAACCTATTTTAACTCATTTTAACCGAGCTAAGCCTCTGTGGATCGGTTAGTACGTAACGTATAGTGGGCGTATACTGCATGTATCAACGCCAATAATTCACAATCCCGATTGTTCTGGTCATCATATAGATTGTAGAGTGGAGATTGAACATAATTCAGATTACACAATACTGTAATTAGATACCGGTAAGGAAAATTAGATCAATATTCCAGATTACACAGATAAAACCACGGATTATATGAACCAGTCTAGATCTCGAGTCGACCAAGTTAACACCGCAGAGGTTGTGCATTTAATGTTGATCAGGGCTAGAGAACTTGCAAGTTTGCAACCAAAGTCGGGCCAGAAGAGACGTTAAACATGCCAAAGACGGTGAGTACATTGTATTTCAGGACCTGTGAAACATTAGAGTCTAGAGATCCCGAGTAGAAGCCCAACTAGACCTACTAGACAGGCCCTACTGGACCTACAAGACCAGCGCTAGAGGGGGCTCTGAGGGGGGTCTTGTTTGCAATCTTTGGTTGCACATGATTTTCATTGGAATTTCTTAAGAAAATCAATTGCCATAAAAGGATTGCCAAGAGCAGAACGTGCACATGCGCCACTTGGCACATGTATAAACACTAACCAGGGAGAGCAAATAACTGAGTTCTTTCGATAATTACGTAATTAGGACTAAAAAATAGATGGAATTTCTAAAAATAAAAATATGGTAATATCTTAGTAATCATGTCATATTTATGCTCCTTCGTCGACTTACAACGAAATTTGTTCCTAGCCCCCAAATACTGTAGAGTCAATCAAGACATAACATCCACATACGAAAAAAAACTTTTTTGTGTTTTTTTCTCTATAAATCTAATTGAACAAGAAAAAGCTTAACGTCTGAGTCGGTCTGACTGAACCTTTACCACGGGCCCGCAAGCCTAGCTAGCTAGCTAACAAAACTGCCTAGGTAAATCAAAACTGCGCCCTGATCATCGTGGTGATCCTGATGAGACATCTTTGTTCGTAAGTACAGTACGACGAGTGAGTACGTAGCAAACCACGTAGGCTTACTACGAGCTCTAGTGACTATGTAACCTTGATCAATGGTTGGGTGACGCGTTTACTGATCGATGGATCCGCGGAATCAAAACAAACATACTGCAGTACAAAATTACTACCGGTAGCTAGCTACGTGTCCTTTAAATTCATGTTCAGGCCTAGGTACAGTACTACCGGTATGGTACTAGTTGCATACAGGTACGCTTTAAGCCCACGCGTACAAATCATTTTCATTAAGTGATCACTTCTTGAGTGGCCTGAATTTCCTGAAGTCCCCAGAAGCTGCGCATTTAATTTGTTGCACGGCCAGGCCTGAATGGAATATCGATGGATTAGGGTTCAAGCACCACCACCACCACTTTTATCATGATTGTGTGTGCCACAGCTGTGTGGTAAACGGTGGTAGAGATGTTTTTTCCCTCCTTATCGCTACTTGACGTACTATTTAATTCCAATCCGAGCTTCTCACCTAGCTAGCTAGTTCATTGTACTTAGAAGTTCAAAACAGTATGGACCTGGCTCTCAACTCCCTGTAATCTCATATAGCTTTCAAAAGTAAATCAGCAGCGACGCGAAGCTCACCCTCCGGCCCCTCTGTGTTAAAGGGTCTTTACAAGTGAAGTAGTCTAGTTTGGCGTATATGCAGATGTCCTGAGTGGTCTAGTTATTGGGTATGCCTTCAATCACTTCGTCGCCTTCATGGAGTTAACTTCATTCTTCTTGTTAGGTTGTTCAACAACCCTTTGCAATTGCCTGTGGGTCCTACCATGTACGATATCAAGCAGTTATCCCTTTGTGTTTGCAGGTTTCAATCTTTTTGCCATGGCCCAACACTTGAACTCGCTAAGACACATGGTGGATTTCAGTTCAACTACAGTACTGCTTCAATGTTGAGAATGTCATAGACCAGCATATACGGTAGCAGGTAAATAATTAGAACAGCTAAACAGGCCTTATCTAGATTAATTGTTGAATATCACTCGATTACAGTACGTATTCACTTTGTCCTTTGACCTAGGAAATTAGCTGTGTAGGTCTACCGTAGTAGCTATATTTCACCGTGAAAATGTTACTTTGCTTTTTTATCGTTGCTAGTTAGCTGGTTGTCCTCATTTCGCTTTTTTTCCATAGCTAAGAATGCCAAGATATTATATTCTTATTACAGTATGCGCATTTCCAATCTGTAGTCTGCGGTCTTCATTTCCCGGAGCGTGTTCAAATCCCTCTCTGACTCGCGATTTAGGTAAATGAGTTCCCCTGGTTATTTCCTTATTTTCCTTGTTTTCCTTATACAGTATTGTTAGCCTATTTGCTTAAGCTTGTAATTTATGAATAGTCCACTCTTATACAAATATAGGCTCAAACTTCAAAGTACATGCATGGCAACACGTCGTACGTATTTGCCGATAGAAGGCTAGAAACAAAAAAAAAAAAATTCGGTATTTAACAAAGGACTACTCTTATAGTCTCTACGCGTAAGGTAGATATGAGCGACATGGATACTATAGTAACTATATAACCTTGTGTTTAAAGCTAGAAGGAATGCTATTACGGTAAATCTTTGTACTACGTATTAAAGGACCCTATACAATACATTGAGAGTGAGGAAGGAGAAGTTGATTTCTTCACTTTTTTCCTTGTATTATTGTTTGTCTTGAATTTATGAATTCTTAGCACTTTCAGTGTAGTGTGTTTATATTTGATGAGTGAAGTTATCAACTCCTTCCTCACTCTCAATGTATTGCATAAGGTCCTTAGTGTTCACGAAGTGCCATTTAGCTCTGTATCTCGCCAAACAAACCGACAACTGCCTCATCAGCATATCAGCTTCATATTCCGTCAACTTTGCTCTGATGTCTCTCAGTGCCTTCTCAGGCTCAGTGTGCATCATTTCACCTGGCGAAATAATCAAAGGGTCGAACTGGACCCTGGCATCACCCACATCAGTCCTCTCATTTTTCTCCTTGGCTCTCAGATCGCTGTACTTAGTCACCTTATCTTGATATCTGTCGTTCAGGGCCTTGAACGCATTTGTTCGTGATCCCGCTGATCCACTGAGGCAGCAAATCAATACATCATAATGCTTATTCACCTCTTCCTCTCTGATCATGAAGTCTGTTCGTCTACCATCATCATCCGTGTCCGGCCCTTGCGTTGCTCCCTCCTGAATATGCAAGGAAAATTGAATTTATAGAACTTATTATGTCAATTTGACCTCTGGAGAGAGTTTGGACTCATATTTGTTGGGGCTATCCCAGTCTATTCCTCCGTTTAAAATTCTTCCTCTCTTGCAAGCTTTTTGAAAGTTGTTTATAGTTATCCAAATAGAGAAGGTGTCTTAGTCGATGTCGTCTTCGTATATCGGTAGGCGGTAGCCTATGTTTGATAGACTATATTGGCGACGATTTGGCGTCGTGTTAAAAGTAAGTATAAACTATTCATATATTTTCGGATACCTTGGTGAATGATTAGTCCGTTGATTCATCGGTTATCTTTGAATTCACTTAGACTACCGGTAAATTTTGTGACATCCCAAGACCAAGAGAGTTCGAAGTCCATGGAATTCGAAGCCAATTGAGAATAGGACAAGCTTAGAGCTCACGATTCAAAATAAGTAAACGATATCGATGATATCAGATTCTCAGAAAAACGATTCACATCTTTTAGGAACTAGGTCGACAGCAAACATGCGTGTATAAAGTACATAGGACTAAGTAATGTAATAATGTCGTACGTTGACTTTCCTCGGTATTAGCGAATTGTGTTAGAATTCTGGTGGATTAGGGTTTAACAACACCACCACTTTTAATACTATTTTTCCCAGTGGTGGTGATGATTCTCTCTTCACCATTATTCTTGTTATCATCGCTTGACAGTACTAGACCTTTGCAGGCATAGCTAACACAGTCTTCTCTTATACAGGTTTGTAACATTCTCTAGCTACTTCTTCTATATTATACCGTTATTCTTGTTATCGTTACTTGACGTACTGTTTGATTCCACGAGCCGAGCTAACAGTCTGCTCATATACAGATCATCATTACGCTATCAATATTATTACACCTAGTTGGCGCTATTTCAAACAAATTGTACCTGTTCCTTAACGTTCTAACGCGTACGCCATTTAGCTATGAATTTTACTCTAGACTACGTACGGCTTTAAGAAACGTTTCATTTTCAGCTGTACGCGACTGCTACGCGTACATGTGTTATGTTTGTGTTTTTAGCTCCAATACTCCAATTGTCAATTGTAGGCTTAAATTTCCTCATTCTAATCCTCATTCATCATTCTCATAATACTAACTAATAACAACAGTATATTATGTGCATGTTACAGTGTAACGATGCTGGATGCTTCCGTTCCATCGGCCGACTTCGATCCCACAGCCAATATCATCCCCGCTCTGGCTCCCTCATTCTAATGAATCTAATAGACTATGATCGATCGATACTCTATATTTCAGTTATCTCATTTTAACATCCAGTTCTATATAGCGAGGGCTGCGATTCTAGAGCGCACAAGTTTAGCCTATTTTCATCTCATGTAGTGAAATGTTAATGCTATAAGGTGAGTGGGACTATATACCATAGGTACTACGTATAACTTACCGTAGAACTCAGCATCAAAGTTCTCAGATTCTGGAAATCTCAGCTCAGGCGCACTGTGAGACTGTGGGCACTGTGGGGTAGCCTAAGGCTTAAGCTAAGTGAATAAGGTATTGTAGCGCGCATAGGTAAGTTCTACATAATACGAGCCCTTGATCACATACGGCCCCAATGGCCGCCGCCCCATAACGCCAAGCTACGCGTGGCCATGTTCATTGATCATTCGGAATTAAGCTAGCAAAAGTTATTCGGTCAACCGGGTCAAGTGAGAATTAAAACTTAGGGTTTATTATAGCTCCTAGCTAGCAAAATATGTAGAGCTAAAAACTAAATATACTATCGGTTTAGTCTCTGAAGTCGGTAGTACTTAAAAAAGAAGTACTACACGTTCGCGACGTCGAACTTCGAACAGTATACAAATATTGCAAACGCGTCCTAGGGCTAGCTAGCTTGCAATGTGATCTGATAACTTTACATAGTCAGACATATACCGGTAAACTAGGCTATATTCATATATAGATACTTCGGCTTTGATTCACATTCACACAACTGTTAACGCTTCATACATGTGCACACAATTGCCTTATAATTCACTGTACTTTGTTCAAGATTTAAAATCTAGAATAGACTATATCTTAGATTCCTAGCTAGTTATCTGCAGCGCGCCCGCGTGTATAATATAAAATATATCTGGAAGACTAGAACCATTGAAAGCAAGCAAAGTAGCTTTCATCCTCCAACTGCAAGTGTGCCTTGGATATCTGCAGATTTCGCACAGGTACTGTTCAACTTGGCGATATCATACAGTATGTGATAGTGAAAGTGAAATTAAAATCAAACCTGCGTTTTATCTCACATAGAAACGTTACATATGGACACATTCCTACAACATACGTATAGCTGTAGATTTCTAGATGTCTAGACTCTAGACCATATAATTAATGTTGCAGAGATTTGTTTCAACGTTTGAAATTGAATGCTGGTGGTCACCGTCGGTCCGTCGGTGTACGCGGTGATTGGGATGACCTTTGGACAAGAGCTGTACAGTATATTCACCCTATACCCAAAAGCTGGGTTTTTTGACTTGTACCGGTAGTCTACGTAGTAGACTTCACTAAGGCTGTTTAGCTGTTCAAACTCCTAGCTGCCATAAAATAAATTTGGGTCATAAGTGGAGCGAAGTAGTCTACAGAGTCTACACACTGCACACTGCACACAGCACTATTCCAGGTAGGATGCTAGGGGGCTACCAGTATATAGGAGGATATTGGGTAGTGATGCCCCCACAGAGCCCACACAGTTGTCACAGGAAAATAGGACTTGAATAAGTAGACTAGGACCCAATTTTAACTTCCAGAGTATACACTTGTCTTTCAGCGCGTTTAAAAGAGCGAAACAAAAATATGGCACACTTGAGCAGTGTTGCCGCGATGTCTGGGATCAGTGTGTGCGATCATGACATGGTGTCAAGAAATTTATCATATTTTGGGTGGTGTCGGGGAATCCCATGCTGACTAACTATGGATACATACTTCCGGGAAAAAATATCCGTACTTCACGCGCAAATTTTGAAAAATAGCTAAACTCTTCTGTAAGAAAAATAAAAATATAAGCAGATAAAAATTCAAGGAAAAGAAAACAAACATTAATTACTCTTAAGACTTCTGTGACGAGGGTGATGACGAGGATGACGAAGAGAATGTGAATCGTGTCATTGAAGCTGGGCTGGTTCATTTGCCTACCACATTCAGCGTGGATACCCTTTTCAATCTAACTGTGGTAATATACTTAGTATTCTATGCGTAGATATGGTACCGATACAGCGTAATTCTGAGTATGGACACTCTGGTGTCATGCGTGATGTTGGTGTCTATTGATCTGACACCACGGCAACACCGCACTTGAGTGACTCAACTGCGTGATCCATCCTTACTCTAGAGTCTAGAGTCTATCCCATATTCACAGCTACGTACCAACAGCTAAGAAGAAACTAGCTACGCAGCTGCTACACTGTTACAGCTGTACTAGTTACGCGTAGCTTAAAATTTAAATAGAACTGACCTACGAAGAACTTGGCAAGAAGCACGCGTAGAGATCTACCATGTGCATTGTGCACCGAGACGTCTCGAGTAGAGGATCCGTAAGTACAAAGCGCCGGTATGTCAAATACAGTATAATAAGTTTCTTTTTATTCAAACTCCGAGTGTACCGGTATCTCATTAAAAATTTACATTCGATCGGAGGGACCGGATCCCGCTCTACCGGTTATACTCGCGATATCAGCTCTATAGTAGCAAAAATACAATCAAGACATAACGGGCTACTTTTTCTCCTATTTTGGCTTCGCATGGATTATTGTTATAGAAGGTCTAGAAGCTTCATGTTGAGACTAACTGCTCGGGCGTGTAGACTATTATGTAGACGTCTAAGACTGGACGTCTTGATACTACGGCCGGGGTATCTTTGCACGGCTGATATCGAAGTGATAAAACCTGGGGTTTTAGTTAGTCTAGTCTACGCACGTCGCACAGTGTACACTGTACACCGAGTACAGTATTAGTATACTAGAGCAGTCTACCATTTCTGAGCCGACAATTTGATTCAATTTAGAAAACAGACATCCTGATCGGACCTGGTGTGACGCCGTACTGCTCTGTAAACCAGACTCGGAAAGGCCATGTAGGTCTAGTAGCTCTATATTGGGGAAATGTTGTGGACTGATAATATTTTGTGACACTTCAACAGCTAGTCTGAGCTAGACGTCCTAGATGTAGCAGGATGACACCTTGTAATTTAACGTTTTGCAACATCAGTAGATCAATTAGTCTAGAAAACTTTAGTACACAAGGATTTATTAGAACAAAGCAATGCTGTGGATCCAGGCGAACTTGGAAAACTTTACAAAGTACAAGAGGAAAGGTACAAGGGGAAGACGACTAAATTTTCCTTGTATTGTTATCTGTTTATAGTCTAATTTATTAATATGACACGCATGTTGCCGTTATTGAAGACTTGTCATACACCTGCAGGATGATTGTTTCACCCAGCTGGAGACGTCAGAGAAGGATTTGAAAGCGCTCCATGGGCAATGATATCATAGAGCCTCAGAAAGACTGTGTCGATATCAGAGAAGTCAATAAGAACATTATGTCTTGCATTCTAGGTATAGAGCCTATAGGAACTATTAGTCTATAAGAAGAGCTCTGGAACAAAATGGCACTATTTATACTTATCAAATGGAGACAAATATAGACTAATTGGACGACATGAAAGAGCGTAATTTTCCAGCAGCTGTAAAGTTTTCTAACTGGCATAGCAAGTTCAATAGCAAGATGTAATAATACAACAATTCACGATTCATTACTGAACTTGTAGGTTGAGATGATACACCCTGTGTCTACTCAACCAAAGAACTAATGCCATAGCTCCCTTCAAGCTGCTCTGGAATTGTATCAAAGTCATGAAGTTATTTATTGGTTATCGTGTTCGTTCGTGTGGACTATATACCAGGATACTAACAAGTTACACCTTCTCGTTTAGTTCGTCTTCCGAAATTTCGTAAACCTCAGTCTCACTGCAGGTCGAGCTGGAACTCGAACTGCTATCAGGACTCAGCAATGCGACTGAGCTGTGGCATATTTTGTCTTGAGTCTTTGACATATCCACATCAAACGACAGTACCAAATTGCTCGTCTCTTTTCGTGTAAAGCCACTACCACTAGTAATGCCTTCTAACCCCTCCCACGCACTCGAAATACGATGGGCCAAAAATGTTAGAAGCCCTGTCAGTATTAAAAAGTTAAACATGCGCCGAATTGTAAGTTGGAATGGCGTGTCGTCTGTTGTACCCGTTGTGAAGATATAAAGGCGAATTGTGCCATCACCAGCCAGGTAGGAGTGATAACTAAACACAAACAGTTCCAACCAAGAACTGCCCAAAAACTCCAAAACATCGGAATACAAAACCGAACTGTCCTTGTAGCCAAGTAGAAAGCATCGGAAGATAGTGTACATCGCAACAAAACCCAACGTAGCAAACTGATGAAACCCCCGGGTGTATTGCTCAGGGGATACAAACGAACCCGAAAAAAGGCACAAATTGATAAGGAAACAACTACCAAGTCCAGCAATCAGCAGCATTAAAAATCGGAACGGCTGCACGAGTTTTGCTATTTGCGACGCCAATGGCGAGTTTGTCATAACTGCACTTGACATGACAGCAGCAATGCCAACCCAAAATTCGTCTCGAAGGTCTACAGGATACTGAAGAAGTTTCTGACTCAACGTCGTCCATAACGGAATCACGCCAATTCCAAATGCAGAGGTCAGAATAAGGAGTTTGACCAAATCGTGCACCGCATTGGACTGGTGTGAACTGCTTTCTCGCCGCAAAATCTTTGTAGCAAGCACTGAAATCCAAGATCCGTTAAGAATTCCGTACCCAGTAAACACAAAAATGTACCAAAAGGAGATCTTGAAGGGTAAAGAGTAAAAATAGTAGCTTGTTCCAAGTGTCCAAGACAAAAGAATGGCAAACGCATTAATACGCGCAAGGCTTGTGACAAGTCGGACTACACCTACATTGCCGCACATGGTAGCCAGGGCAAACCCATAAGTCTCGCTAAAGATGAGCGAAGCCTCGAGAATGCGAGTAAACAGCTCGCCAACATAGTACTCGTTATGGAGACCAGTAAGTTTTGTGAGCAACCAAAGGCCAATAGCCAAACCTTTCCATTCCGTGATAATTACATGCTGGCCAGCAAGTGAAGTGAACCCATGGGACAGAGGACCGGTACGTGTTACGGATAGGCCAATAGCAACCAAAAAGGCTTGGGAAAGAGCAAAGAATTCGTACCAAGACAGGACATTGTACTGCTTGTTGAACAGGTATGTTCTGTCACAAAAAAAGGCGTAAAGCGTGCATAAGCCAGTTGCTACAATTATAGAAATAACCCATTTGAGAGTTTCTGGGGTAAGGGCCGAGAGCCGCTCAATCGGAACGAAAACTAAAATAGTTAGGCTGGCACTCAGGGCAACAACCAATATGGCCATAATCAAGTGTGCGCTTGTGGGTTGACTGTAGGGCATGCAACAAGTAGCGGAGTGAGGGAATGTCTCAGGATTCATAATAAGTTTGTTGCAGTGATGATTCAGAAACGTTTGAGCTTGAACGCTCGTCACGGGTTGCCGATAATGAATGCCCACGCCGTCGTATACACTGTCGTGGCCTGGTCCATATCGGTTGAATACTGGGGCGTAATAGGCGGCGATGCGATTTTCATGCGTGTATAGAATTCCTTCGTTTCCGCGCCTCGTGCCGGGTTCGTTGCTATTGTAGCCAAAAATATTGTCAGTGTAGGCATGCATTTCGTCAATGTACTGTCGCGTGATTTTAGTGTTTCGGGTTCTGTCCAGCAGCTCAAACTGTGGTAATTGAGTGGGTCCAAAATAGACTGTTCTGAAGGCACCTGGGAGTTGATTTCGGAGCACGCTGACGATGCTGTCGACTGATTGCTTGTAGCCCTCCATGACACGGTCCCGGGGCTCGAACATGGCATGCCAAAGGCCGGTAGTGACGTAGAGGATTTGCGCTTTTCCGGCACGCTCGGAGGTGTTTGCTATTTTTTGGACGGAGCCAAAGGAATCGGACGAATTCAAGTACGGGTCCCATAGCATGTGGATGCTAATATTGTGTCTGTCGAAATGAATGTTAGTGTGAACGTTTGAGTCGTCTCTAATACCGCTGTCTAAGAGGTTTGCCATGGCCCAAAAGGCCTTTCTGGCCGTCGAGTCGCCCAGAAACAATATCTGGGTGTTCGGGGGCATGCATTGGGCGATGTCGGAAGTGTCATAATTGTGCATGGTACAGTCTTGAGGCTGCCATATGCTGGGATCACTTTTGGTTGAGTTTCGCAGCCACTGGCCATGATGAAGGATAGTTTTGCAGCTGTCGGATTCATTTGTTGCAGTCCTTTTCTGAATGATGAGAGTGAGAGCAAAGACAGTCAAGGCATAGAGCGGTAGGAGTAGAATTACAGGTTTAAGTCTCGACCTGTCCAGCAGCCTTTTTAAGGATGACTGAATCATGATTGTGAGTGTTTGAGTAAGAATCTGATTACAAGAGGAGGAACAGGACAGGTTTAAATGTACTCAGACGAGTTCATGATAATGAAGGTGGTGAGGAAAGCAAAATAAAAATGGAAACAAGTACAATCGTAAACAGTTAAAAAAACGGCTCAAATAAAAATAAAAAAGGTCTTTGTGCAAGGTTTTATACTTTTATTTATCTGTTTGTTGATTTTTATGAATTTTTATGGATTTTTATGAATTTTTACACTTTGTAATAGGTTCGTAGAATTCGTATCAAATTGTTTAAAGGATTTGTTTAATGTAGCAAATGCGAGCTTTAAATATAAATCCCAGTGCTAGTAGCTGAAAATTTTAAATGATACGGGTACTGTTGTCATGGTATTACACTAATAGCCACTCCTTTTAGCGAATATTTGCACAAAAATATAATTTACAGCGCCAAAAAAAGACCCAAGACCGAATAATTGCTTTTTTCTCACGCATAGCAGCACTATATAATATTCTTTTATACATGTAGGCCGAGGCTATATATAAAATATTTATACTGTACAGTAACTAATTAATGCGTGCCAATTTATGAATGTGGTTAGACTAGCCCACAGCCACAGGCAACTAGTCTAGATTTATGCAAGGCCTGCAGGCAACATACATGAGCAAGCTAGCCAAGATAATGATCTGCAACGTTTACGGTGTGAAGAAACCGGATTGAAACTAGTTTGCACGCTGCAGACGCAGCTGGTGATGTGCATATGTCTTAGTCTAGCTGAGTGATCAGCACTGATTCAGCAGTATTTTTGGTCTCTTTCTGGACTAACCTGATGGACCAAGAATGACGAAATTGGCGAATAGAAAGTTAACATTTCAAAATGGAATAAAAATTCTTGAATAAAAACTATCAAATGGAATAAGCGTAATTAATAGGCGGCGCTTGGAATAAAAAGTGGACATGATCATGTCAATTGTCGACGTGATCAGGAAATTCAAATGAACGTGAAAAAAGTATAGACTTAGAGAGGGTATATATAGCAGAGACCAAGTTAACACAATTCTCCTCATTCATTGATCGATAGTGTCTACGCGTGTTTGTTTGGTTCTACAACAGAGTCTGTAGTTCTACTCAAGTTCTAACTCACTGTACCCGGTAGCATTTCTACACGTACCTAGGTATACGCACATACATATAATATACAGCATGAATGCATGAGGTCGGACGCCGTATGTTTAGAACTGGACTAATACGTAAGGCGCCGAAGCTGGCTACTCGGCTGTTCTGTTTGAAACTTTGAGCACTGCCCGAGATGCCGGCCGAGGGGTGCGCAACTATCTAGAGCTCAGATTCAAGTTCAACTGTACCGATAAATACCGACTTATTTCAATCGTGAGCTCTAGTGTGGAGTGATGATTACTGGAGTGCACACGTGGAGTCGTGTAGTCGATATCGACGATCGGGATTTTGTAGTCTAGTCGACAGTTGTTGTAAGTGTAGCTAGTCTAGGAGCCATTCGACTAGATTCCTGGAGTATAGCTAGTAGTCCAGTCGAATACTAATAGACTAGTCCAGTCAAGTCACTATCCAATAGCCAGCTCATATTAGTATCACCGTCAGTTTAACAGCTACCGGTAGCGCTATAGTCGAATTCACGTACGTAGCCTAGACCAGTATGACCGTCTACGTAATTCGCGCAAGGATCGATCTCAACCTAGGACCCTTTTACAGCTCACGTTAGACTATAATCTAGTAGTACGTACACGTCGTACAGTACGACGTCAACCTAAAAGTGGCTGACCTCAGCCTCTCATATTTGCTAACATTTCTGAGCATATATTTGGATCAGACTCAGATTTTTGCTCATGCTCATGTTAAGTCACAAAAAAACTGACTCGCAATCGACGTCTCAGATACCTTGACTAAGACTCCAGGTCCAAGGCACAACTTCTAAACATGTGTGCACCCCACTGTTTGTACCACAAGTTTTACCAGTGCCTCAATTACCAGTAATTTACCACCACCACAAACTGGTACTTTTATATTTTACAGAGCCTGTCTGAAAAGCTTTTACCCTGTTTGTGGCCATGGCCAGATCAAATAACCAGTGTCTATTGTGACTTTAATTTAATCTTTTTATGAGTCTATTATTCAACGAGGTGAGCGTAAGGATTCCTCCGCCGAATGCTTGCCCCCAGCTTGTAGAAAACAAATGGAATAGGCAGCATGGCAGTAGCAACCAATGCTAGCACTGTTCCTCCCCAATTAGCACCTAGCACTTCAAACATGCGAGCCCCAAATAGAGGGAAAAAACCAGCAAAAAGGGACCGAGAAAACGTATTTGCAGCGATAGCACTTGCAGCGTACCGCGTATAAGTGTCTACAAGATAGTTCAAGCACCCTTGGAAAATGACAAATTGTCCGCAGCCCATAAACGCCATCCCAATAACAGGCACTATCCAGTGGATACTCTCACGCTGGGTCCACGCGAAAAGGAAAAGACCCACGGGGAGTGTCCAGGCCGTAGTCATAAGAGGGTACAGACGCTCCTCAGGAAGACTATTACCGCCGTTGGCTTGCACAAGCTTGCTATATCGCTTGCCGCCAGCAATATTGACAAGACCGCCACAAACAGCTCCAAGAAACATGCCAATATATGTAAGAGCGGCGGGAATAGGCTTCCACCCACGAACGGTTATGAATGTTTCACTGGCAGATGTAATAAACAGGTATAATACACCAAACACGAAACTTGCATACAAAGCAATGAAAAACACAATGGGGGTTCCAAACATGGCAAATGGGCGCATGAGATGAACAGTCATGAACTCCTTGAAAGTCAGCTCCCACTCCTCATGCTTACTGTGGTATAGCCAATTCCCAGTCTCCTTGCGCTTGCGATGAGCGCGGTTGCTGGACAAGATGGGCAAATAGGACTCATGAATCAACAGCAAATCCGCCAACAACATGGCCGAGCTAACAATTGCCGCCACCCATTCTGTCCACTGCCAGTTCAAGTATTGCACAATAATTGTGCCAATGATGCTACCGGCGGTAGGTGCGAGGACGACAAATGCAGCATAAAACACGAGCGAAATGCCACGAACTGACGTATGCCAAATATCAGCCAATACCCCTCCAGCCGAAACAATAGGGGCGGCAGCAAAAAGCCCAGAAAAAAACCTAGTGATTAAAATGGCCTCGATGCGCGTTGATGAGGCTGTCGCCAGTGTAAATAAAATGCTAACAAAAAATGGGCACAGAATACCCAACTTGCGGCCGTATACCTCTGAAGCAGGTCCGAATAGCATGGGACCGAATGCAACTCCCAAAATGTACAGGCATGTGGGTAGCATGGCAACTACATGAGTCACACCGAATTCTTCCATTAGTTGGTCGGCGGCTGGCGCCATGATGCTGCTATTGAACTGGGCACAGAACGTTGTGAGACCGTAGATCATGGTGAGGCGTGCCTTGAGTGAAAATGGCCAGTTCAACGGGAACTCCTCGTCGTCTGGAGGGATACCGATTATGAAGCATGATTTGTCGTTGGTGTCTAGAAGTGACTGAATTTGCTCTTCGAGGAGAGCGTCGGATTTTTCTGCAAAGCCTTTTTCTATGTCTTGCGTCGAAGAAGCATCATGTATATGACCGATAGAAGCTTCAATATCCTCCTCTTCAGAGTGTGAGCTTGTCATTTTCAATGTTTGAAGTATCACAGATGCCAAGGTATGGCTGTCATTCAATGGTAATGGTCTGTAGCCCTGGTCCTGAATGATTTATCTCATATTAAAAGATCTCGGCTAAGTTTTTATACTGACTAATTGAAGTTTGGGGGATTTTTAATTTGAGAGCGATTCAGGTGTGCCTATTGGTGGTATATTACTCCTAAAGTATACAGCTAGTGTGGCATATCAGGACCCCAATAGCACGAGATCACCAGAAACTGGTCCCCATGGGCCCATAGATTGATATATTTGACTCACTGTCGTCGTAAGTTAACAAATGGTAACTTTACTCCCTTGACCCCGTCTTTGATATTGCTGCTTTTCTAGCCAGTGCTTAGACATTGCTTATGTAAAGTAAACATTTACGGCAATAACACGGCTCCGCAAATAATTACGTGGGGGGTATCGTAACCCAACAAAGATTTGTGTCTGGTCTACCGGTATCGGTACTGGGGAGTCAGTGAGAGGGCCTTACGTACGTCGTACGCCGTACAGTGAGGGTGAGTTTGCTGCTCATTGCAAGCGAGCTCCCTTCGTGCCGTCTAAATCTAAAGCTACTTTTCAGGGTATGGCTTACGGCAGCAGGCCTCCGGCCTCCCTATATTCAGGAAAATGATTCTTCCGCAGAACTTAGTTTCTCTTCAGGAAGTTCAGGACGACTGATTTCATGAACAGGGTAAGTGTACCGTCCATTTGCAAAAAAACATAGACTATGTACGTTTGTAAAGGAAAAGAAGCTTCACTGCCAATTTCTACCCGCGTTCATTAGACTATTACGCCAAGAAGAATGATGCGCACCTCGAGACGGAGAAAAGATATTGAAAGACATGATCAGAGGCAAGATGAGAGACTATGAAGCTGGCATGCCAATGAAAGAATGATCAGTCTGTCGAGTCTGGTGTAATTCAGAGCTAGCTGGCGTTACAAGAGCGTTAAGGTACAGGTACAATTCATTGACACCGAAGAAGGAGAAGAAGACCGAATCTTTAATCAACAAATAACTTAAACACAGGGCAGAGTCTGGCAGACTGGGGAGACAAGAAATCATAAATTGTAAGTAGATAGCAGTAGCGAGTCTATGCAAGAGAAAATTTCGATATACTGACCGCCGCAGGGACCCGCCGGTACTTGTCTATATTCTAGAGTAGCTACTTGGACGTTTGATGCAGCTTTAGTGCTCGCTACGAGTCGCTAGCTAGTCTACTGGTACAGTGACTTGCTGATCATATGGTGGGGTTGAGTTCCAATCCCCAGACGACCTCCGGAGTCCAGACCATTGCAAGTTCTTATCAATCATCTCGACCAGAGCTCTAGTAGCGCACTGTATTCAGTGTATTGTGACTGTAATACCCTCTACTTCGCTGTACAATGAGTATACTCTACTAAGAAGTTGTAAGAACGGACCAAGCTTGGCAAGCTTAGCAATTGGGAAATTGTAGACTAGTCTAGACTGACAGGTATTATGCACAATATTTCCATGCATAGAACAGCGCATAGAAGCTTGGCATGCAATTCATACGGCTGGGATACCGCTTTAACGTCACTTTAGCGCCATCTGTCAACATTATTTTTAATTAATAAAAAGGCAACCAGTCTAGCAAAGCCCGTCCGGCCATTGCAAATTACAGTTTTACTGCCCCGGAACTTAAGATTTTGGAGTGTTTTTTTTTGAATATAAATACAGTATTACCCAAATTTTCGCCTCCTGCTTCCCAAAATTTTACATTTAAAAGTAGACCACACCTGTGCACCTGTGCTTTCAAATTCAATCAACCTTCTTTTTTTTTTTTTTTTTTTTTTTTTTTTTTTTTTTTTTTTTTTTTTTTTTTTTTTTTTTTTTTTTTCTTCTTGAATTGGCGCTGCTCCTAACCTTCACTTTGTTTCAATTCTATAGTTTCAACTACGCTGGAGGATTCGCGGGTGCCCTTCTCCTCCACTTTGCATCCTCTTCTTTCCTATTTAATAATGGGCGGGTCCTAGGATGCTCCTCTGCCCTTTACAACTCCATCGATAAGCCATCGGTGTTTAATGTTCCACTGGTGACAGGTATCGCAGCCAGTGCCCTAAGTGCCAGGTTCTTCTTTCCGCAGTATCTCCCAGACTATTCAGGGGGTTTTCCCATAGCTGGCAGCACGCTGCTTACTTCCATACTCGCCGGAGCGCTTATTGGTGTCGGAACAAAACTAGGATCTGGATGCACGTCCGGTCATATGCTCTGTGGGGTGGCCCGAAGATCTATACGATCCTTAGTAGCTACCTGTGTGTTTTCAGCCGTCGCCATCGCGACAACCTTTGTACTGGGCACTGCTCCAGGCGGCTGCTCATCTGGGCCCTGCAGTAAGATTCTATCCCCTTCTCAATCAGAAGTCAAGCTTCTGTTATCCATAACTGCCATCCTGGGTGTTACCCGCTACGCCCTTCCCTACGTCTTACCCTCGCGCACCAAAATTACTCAGGGTTTGGTATCTTTTTATTCTGGTTTGACATTTGGTGCCGGCCTTTTAATTTCCGGTATGGCATCACCGGGTGTGACCCTTGGGTTTCTCGGGATTGCAACTGGCAACTTTAATCCCACACTGCTCATGATTGTGCTATTTGGTATTGGCCCAAATTTTCTGGAATATTGGATTCGAAGCCCCTTGGACGCCGACGTCGTGTCCCAGAAGCCTTGTCCACCGGCGTGTGTGCCAGAATTTGATTTACCCGCCAGGACTAAACGGGTTGACACCAAACTCGTTGTGGGTAGTGCTATATTTGGTCTGGGTTGGGGTATTTCGGGTGTGTGCCCGGGACCGGGAATGGTATCGGCTGTCCTCAACGGCACAGATGGGATAGCGTGGCTCGCGTCGTTTTTTATTGGGTATGGTACTATGTCACAGTTCTTGTGAAACTGGTTTATTGTGTTGTAATCGGACTTGTAACACTTTTTCGTATTGATATAATATAAAGACCTTTTCCTATCCTCTTCTTTCTTTCTCCGTTGAAATTATCATCATCTCATTCAATCAGTTCAGTTTTAGTAGCCAATTATGTTTTTCATACTCCTGTTCATTCTCCTCGTCTTGGTCGGTGCTACCAAGAATTGAATGAAAATACCGAGCTTTCTGGTATTACTGCATAATAGATCTCAATTCATAAGAGAACAGATGGAAGACTGGTAGATTCCTTTCCTTTTGAAATTCTTTGCTATTAACATATCTATCCATCTAGTTCCCCGGACTTGGAGCCGCCCTCACCTACTTACTCGTTCACCAACTCTCCGAAAGGCTCACTTAAGCCACCCCCACGATCTTCTAGACGCCCACGACACCAAACTGACAAGCTTCCTCAATGGATTGATGACAACTCTCTGATATTCTCAGAACCTCCCACTCTACCTCTATTTAGGCATCGAGAAGCGCACAACGGAAATGAAAAATTGAGACACGCTAATTCGACTATATCTTCATTTTACACCAAATCTAGCGTATCTGAATCTGTGCCTAGTAACCGTAACACAAGATCTCTTTCTACTAAAGAAAGGGCAAACGTTTCAACATCTAAATTCAAGAGGTACCTGAGTGTGCGCGACTTGAAATTGAAATACCAACGACATCGCAAAGAAAAATCAGACCCAATTGAGAGCCATGGTCCAGATTCACGAGCTACCTTGAATGTGCTAATAAGACCAGCAAGACCCCTTTTACCTGTTTTGGAGCCTGCTTCTCAGGAACATGAACAGAAGGCCTCAGTACCGAAGGATGCGTTTATATGGCACAATTTTTTTTCATGGCCTCGCCATGCTCCACTCGAAATTGTTTTGCGAGAGATACCCCCTCCAACTTACCACAATCGATATCCGGCTTGGATATAAATATAGTGCTTATGTATGGTTCAAGGCTTTCCATTGACCACGAATAGTTTTATATTAATATTAAGCTGCGTTTTTCAGTTCATTCTCAATAGACTACCAACCTTGACGAAATTGGAATTAATGAGTAAATGAACTGAAGTCAACAGTAGCTTCGTCTGGCGTAACAAACCGCGGTCTACACAAATAAACGTCTTAATTTTGACACAGGTAATAGAATTTTTTATATTAGACAAAAGCAAAAAGTTGAAACGTGATGGAAATAAATAGAAACAAGCCAAAAGGTCAATTACAATATGACTCCACTCCACTCAACTTGGATGCACATTAAAAGGGTTTAACATGTTTAGCAGCATAGTCTAGTATCTGGTACTGCTGTGGTTTCTTTTTAAAGATGCCTTGGCCTTTTCTAAAAGACGTTTAGCGCCGTTTGGTCTACTAGTAGTCGATGAGGGAACTACAGGCCTGTTATCAGACTCTTTGGGACCTAAAGAGTAGTTGGAAGAGACATGGATTGTTGCCTCATCAGAGATTGAAGTGTTGCTGCTGACACGATTCAATCTTTTGGATCCAGAAGGGGGTGTAGATGGGAAGGTCCTTTTAGAGCTTGCAAAGTAGCTGGATCGAGGTGTAGCGACGTAGTACATTTGTGTATTTCAATTTTCAATTTTCAGTTCAAACGGTGTATGTTTAAAAATGTGCTGCTTGGAAATGTTATTCTTGGAACGTGATATTGGATGAGAGAATATGAATATTGTTTATGATGCCAATCGACACCCTTTTATATAGTTTGGATTTGGCTTCAATGCACTAATGATTCATACCAATGAGGTCTTACTGACCCAGCTCTCACTGACCCAGTTCTTGTGGAGCTCTTGTAGGCTATTTGTAATTCGAATTTGCGTGATCAATTGATTCATTTATGATTGTATTTATGATTTTCCCGTAATTCATAAATCATACTATAGTATAGTATAGCACGAATCCGTGCGGCTGGGGAATTTATGCTTAGAGCCGAGCTGGCTTTCTAGCTAACGAATCTATACCGAGCTCTTGCGGAACTCTGGTAGGCCTATTTGTAATTCGAATTTTTTTTTCGGTGTCATTTGGGTCGGTCATCTATACAGTATGATTGCTCTTATAGATGGAGATAGGGTAAAAAATGACCCCATGCTACAAGGACTACTACAATAAGTAGATTTTCCCGAGCACGCTCGGCTCTCGGTATATACTATCTAGTTCAAATCAAGAGAGAGTAGAAAGAGAAATCTGAAGCACTATAAGCCGCGCGATCTACCCTTCCTCTATCCTAGACATTTCCTAACTGATATAAAGCCAACTGACAGAGAGAAAACTAGTACAGGGGTTTAAATAGAACAGTATACTACTAAGGTATAAGAAATTCGAAGTATATCAAATAGGTAAGAAAAAGACTATATAAATACAAATCCGTACGGCTGTAAGTTTAAGCTTAGACTAAAGCTCGCCTATAACGGGGTAATAAAACTACTGTACCCCCAAGTTGCCCCAATACAATGACATATATCACGTACTGCTCACAAGTTAACAAATTGTTTGATGTAGTCTAACGGCACACCAACAATAATACTCGCCAAATAACAAGCTAATATATCGTGCTGAGCCTGACAAATACCACAAAATTTAAATGTCAAAAGATTGTGGGTTTTCAAGTAGATCAATTGCAGACTTGTTTCGAAAGGCTGTCGTTTGGTGATATTGCGAGCTTTAGTAACTAAAAAAAAGTATTAGAAATACAATATGCCAGTTGCATCGGCAGGACCTGCAATTGTTAATTTAAACTTCTGAGCGCATG
This sequence comes from Geotrichum restrictum, assembly GCA_030563985.1. Lineage (NCBI taxonomy): Eukaryota > Fungi > Ascomycota > Dipodascomycetes > Dipodascales > Dipodascaceae > Geotrichum > Geotrichum restrictum. The sequence continues at coordinate 9,474 of JAJMKT010000059.1, read as the reverse complement.
CTGAAAAAAGCCAACGTTAATTTTTTTTTCTTTTCAGGTGGGATCGTAGTCTAAAGACTCTAAGTTAGACTAGTTAATGACTAGTACTCGCGTCTCAGCGATAGCTTTGTCCGAAAAAGAATATTTTTAACAGCACTGAGTCACTGACTAATGAAGTTTTTCATTCACATCATATGCCGGTGGAGTAGAGTGTCAGAATACTGTCATAGCTAAATGGTAAGTAGTACTAAGTAGTAAGTACTAAGTAGGCATGTACACTCTTAAGCCGGGGTTGCCAGAAATCAGTACCGGTATGTGCTATAAAAGAAACGCTACGTCATGCTGTCAGAGAGGGTCACCTTTTAATATCTACTAATACGCGGTCACAAACGTCCTAGGCTACCAGGCTACGAGAACTACAGCTGTACATCGTTAAATACTAAATCCAGGTTAGACTAATTATAACTGTATACTATATAGGCTACTTTTTGCGAATCAGCAGACCTAATATGAATATTTTCTGTTAAACATTTTTATCTTATGAGAGACAGAACGCTCTGGAAAAAAACAGTTACAGAAATCAACCAAATTAGCCCTAAACCTGTTGAAATTCTCGCTGGAATAGGGTTATTTATTTTTTTCCCATCGTTTTCACCATTAATCCTTTCAGCCAGACTCGATTCGATTTTGTAAATGAAACTGCTGCATAGCGACATAACGTACTATTCCTAAAGTATATCAAGCATGTTCCAAATAAAAGGGCTGGCACGAAATGAAAATCCAGCCGAGAGCAGCTTTCAAGAAGCTGAATACAACTTTGAGATGACACACACGCAGGAAAATAGGCGACGCGACTTGGCTTTGAATTCGCCTACAGTCAAAGACTCAACGGCAGTTGCCTCCAAAAAAGAACGACAAATAACTGATATTGCGAAGGACATGACCGATCTTGACTTTCCTGTTTTTGGGGACCCATCGATTCCTCGCTCGGAATGGATTTCCAGACTTAAAGAGAAACTTAAAGAAATTGGTGCCAACGGGTATAGTATATATAACTGGCCCAAAGGGCTAGTAGCCCAGTTTTTAGAGTACCCGTTAACTTATATCCTAAATTTTGAACAGCTGGCAGATCAAAATCTTTGCGTGACCAAGCCTATTGTACACCCTAAAGAATGGTTATCAGTCGACACGGATTTTATTCTCACCAACCAGACAGGCGACTACGCAACACATAAATACAAGGGAAGTCCGTATCGTCTCTTGAGCGAACACTATGAGTCAATAATACAGAGCTATCCCTTATTTCTCTCTCTATTTCACCCACAGATGACAGCAGGGGCTATTCAAGATCAACTTTATTATTTATACATGGGAATGTGGACATCCAAGCACTCCTCGCGTATACTCGTTAGTAAACTGATTCCATCTGAGCTTTGGCACAAATTTGGGCATGATATAACTTTGTCAGAGTTTTTTTCGATTACGGCAACGTTGAATACCGTCAACTGGTCAGACTTAGATGACGCGTTTCAAAGCCAGACCGAGTTCCAAAGCCCTCTAAAGCTCAGAAGTTTAAGTCCAGAAGACACCGATGTCACCATTATAAGGGAAGAGGTTGGAAAGGCTCTTAACGGTATTCAACAACTCGGAGAAATGAGTGTCCAAAGTTTGCAACACTACATGTATGTGCAAACAGTCAAAGTCTTGGAGGAAAAGCTCTCCAAATTATGTGATATTCGTGAGGTGAAAAAATTCAATCTGCAAAAATATGAGTCCCTAAAGAAGAAGCGGCAGTTATCGTATGAATCCACCAAACTAATGGCTGAAAATATGATGGCGTATGCTGACGAACGTCAAAAAGCGGCCAAGAGGGAAATTACTCCAGAACCCCAATATGTGCCTGCACATGAGTTAAAACAGATCCTACGAGGTTGGGGTGCTGCAAAAGATACCCATCGCCTTCCAAGACTGAGCCGGTACACGATGAATGAACTTCATGATAAGATATTGAATCAAACCCTCACTAGAGAGGACGCAGAAACTGTCAAAACATATTCATTTGCTTTCAAAAGCAGCCTAAAACGCCGGAGAGACCTGTTGGATGTTGATTATTCTAGACCACCACGAGCTGAGCGGCACTATGAGCGGCACTATGAGAGGCACTCCTCTGAAAATTCAGAATATTACTCACGACAAGATTCATCACCTCCTCGACACCAAAGCAATATTGAGTCTAAAGCATTTTACAATACGAAAAACTATGACGACGAGTCTGACTTTGATAATAAGCCCTCAAGTTTGGAATCCAATACGACAGGCCCAACGACCGCAAGAATCGTCAGGCCCTTGAAAAAAGTTATTGACCTTGATCTTTAAGGAAACTCCATCTATTTACTGAGCACTGCTTACAAAGCTATTGTTTCTTATCTATGACTACCGGTATAGAGTTTTTTTCTTGGGGGTAAACTTCTAGGAAAAACGAGGTTTTTTTTTTTGGAGGAGGTAAAAATGCCAAAGAAGGCAAGCTGTAGCACGAACCAAAAACCATATGGCAGCCACCTAAAAATCATAAAATACTTTTCGACCTTAAGTGTAATAAGAAAATGAATTATGTATTACCTTATGTTTGCACTTCACTGGTTTAATAACGAAGATGTGCCGGAGTAAAATACTTGACTTCTTTAAAACTCCTCATCCACTTCTACCCAATACCGGTACTAACGAAAAAAAAAACAGAAACATTCCAGAGTCTCGCAGAATAGCCAAGACCCAGAATGAAGTGGACAGATTGCGTCGAGGTTGAGAGGGATGACACTCAAGATACTACTATTTACGACGACAGATGCGGATTTATTATCAGAAGGGAAACGCTTAAAGCAGTTTTTGAAGACCAATTCACATATGTTGTTGTGGGACTCGCCCTTGCAGCTTTATTGGTTGCCGCGATTGGTACCGTTCTATGGTGCCTTTTGGCACGAAAAGAGAGACGGTCTCGAGCTTTGAACCGACGCCAACAGAGGATGATGATGTATCAAAACGAAGAAGATGTGGGCATGCATGCCTGGACAATTACGAAAGAAGAGCTAGATGTTATTGCGCCTGTCAAACCGTTCTCTGTATTTGTGACCGAGTTGCGTCAGCATATGGTTAAACGGAGAGCCAGCCCTGGGCACATAATCTCTGCACCAGAGCCTGTAGCGCTCAGACCAGCAGAGCCTGATTGCGACCAGGCGAGTATTGCCTCACTAAATACTTCGCTGAATAATATTTCACCAAGTTCTTCGCCAAACATCCTGAGCATTTACAATTTTTGGTGGCAGAACCGGCCTTCGGGCGATCAGTTGCTCATCAACATGTTTGGATTGAATGGAGAGACGGATTATTCCTGCGCTGTATGTCAAGAGCATATCAACGATGAAGCTGATCCTGGAGTTGTGGTCGAAGGAGTTAAACCTGATCCTCTTCTTCGCCAGCTTCCTTGCAGACATGTTTTCCACGACGTGTGTATTGTTCCATGGGTAACTACTCGGAATCCAAGCTGCCCGCTATGCAAATACTTTCTGGTAGAATAGACTTTTTCAATCTAAAAAACAAAATGATTGCTCAACTTCTTAAGATAACTTCATGTGGCCATATAACTTTTAAAAAATAAATTACAACTAAATTACTTATCAGCGGAGAAAGGCAATCCATGGTGTTGTAGATAAAGCAGGTTAGGTTAGCGGATAGTAGCAGTGCGGTAAGCACCTGTATATGAAAAGGCCGTCTAGCTTAGCTCATGGCAACAGTAACAGTACGTCAAGTAGCGATAACCAGGATAACAGTAAAGAGAAAAGCAATAAAAATCAGTGGTAGTACTTGGACCTATTTAATTTAGATTCCAACACATGTACATCCCAATATAATTCAAAGTATGCGTGCGTTATTTTTGGGGTTAATTTCGCCAAGGAGGCGAGATAATGACCCGATAGATTGTTTTTTTGGGTTTTTTTTTTGATGTAGCGCTTCACCTAACCCTTATCCCACGTCAAAGGATCCAGGATCCTTGGGATTAAATATTTCTGAATCCGAGTCGCTTGTTCTGGACATCATCAAAATGGCCTTTCGACTACGATTAAAAAAAGAGATTAAGGGTCTTGCGTCGGATCCCCCTCCAGGTAAGCAGTCTATAAGGGACCGAAATATTCTATTGCTATTTATTTTCCTTTCTTTCTTTCTCTTTTCCCATTTGCCACTTTACTAATAGTTTAGGCATTAGACTGGCGTCAGAGCTGTTGGATGAATCAAACATTGATGAGATATATGTAGACCTACAAATATACGGGAACCCTTTATACGAGGGCCAAACGTATCGCTTGCGGTATAAGTTTCCCCCTGGATATCCTGTTGAAGTTCCGTGGGTTCAGTTTGTAGACGCAAAAGCTGGGCTCATAGTCGACTCTGAACTACAATCGTCGCTTCGAGCTCAGGCTGCAAATAGAGCAAACTCTGGCATCCCCAAATATATTGGCTCCAGTGATCCCAAGCTAGGTACGAGTGCGGCGAATTCTATTTCCGCGACTGGCATTCCGATTCATCCTCATGTCTACGGTAACGGCCACATATGTCTGGATTTACTGGGAGAGGGGTGGTCGCCCATACACACCATTGTGTCTGTTGCACTGTCTCTGCAGTCGGTTTTGGCGGGAAATGATAAGAATGAGCGTCCCCCAGATAACAACGATTATGTGGTGCGGGCTCCTCAAAATCCGGCAAAAACGGCGTTTGCTTATCATGATAACTCAGTCTAGATGGGTTAAGAGCTAGCTAGTCTACAGCAGGCACACTGATACTTTTGTTTTGAGTACAGTATACATTACATTTCCTGACCTGTGAGAATATATATGCTACTAGTACTAGTTGACACGGCTAATCACGCTATTTGAATTGCAATTGATGACCGGTGTGATGACCTGAATCCAACAATTGATTTAAATATCCTTTTAAATTGATTTTTGAAATGGGGGTATTAAGCGCTACTAGACTATTAAACGCATAGAAAGCTACGTATACAATAGAAATATCAATTCCAGGCCGAAGAAGCTTTCAACCAGATGGAAATAAATAAATACAGTAAATCACAAAAACACCAGACTATGTAACTTTTGACCTGTAAATCATTTTTCGTTTTTCGTTTTTCGTTTTTCGTTTTTCGTCTTTCTCCTTTTATTTTCAACAGCCCCCACTCCTTTATACTGTAGGCTACCCAAATTCTCTCCATACATGTTGCAGACACGTATAACAACAACAACTTGATTCAGATTTAGATGCAGAACACTCGCTCAAGCTGAGTGAACAGCAAAAAGGTACGACACCAGCAGGACTTGAACCTGCGCGGGAAAATCCCAAAAGATTTCTAATCTTTCGCCTTAACCACTCGGCCATAGTGCCCGATTTTTTTTCTTTTTTTTCCATTATATTTTGTTTAAAATTAGTAAATTTTGCTCTTTTTTTCTCTTTTTTTTTTTTTTAATTTTTAATTTTTGGATATTTTTGGTTTTTGCTCGAAAGAAAGGGTTTTAACATGGAGGCCTTAGGCTGTGTTAAAAAAAAAAAAAAAAGAAAAAAAAAGAAGAAAAAATCAGCAAGGAGGACGGGGATTCTCAGAGTGAAGCGGGGCACAAGTTATGGTTACAATGCCAACTGGCGAAAGCCGGACAAAAAAGACGGCCCTAAGCCATACAGTTATTTACAAAAGTACTGTAGGTCCAGTGTAGGACCAGTGTAGGTGGTAAGGTGAGTGTGGTTAGTATTAGTAACCTTGACGGTAGTTCTAGAAACCTGGGCAACGGGGGGTAGTAACAACGGTGCACACTGCACACAGAGTTGGTGTAGACTGAAGTGGCAGCACACTCCGTGCAGGGAACAAAGGCGGTAACATAGAACCAGTCTACGCAGACTCGATATCTCAGAGACTCAGAGTTGTATCCACATTAAGCCAGGAGTGGCCCAGGACAGTAAACAGTTAATAATAATAGTACGTAATTAAGGTGGTAATAGCTACGTAGTGCTGCCTTTGGAGTTGGTAGTGACAGCAATAACACAAGGAAAAGTTGTAATGATACAGTGGGGTCAGAGAGGATCATAATAAAGTAAAGTAAAGCCAAGTGAAAAGAGTCGCAAGGCTAATGTATTATCATTTATTTATTTATTCATTCCTTTTTATCCTATATATATATATATATATATGGGGTCGACCTGGAACTTCAGGGTCTCTGCTTTTCTTATCCTGTGAGTTCAGGAATTTCAGCGCGCAAGCGCTCTTCCTAGATCATTATTTTTACTTCTTTTGGATGGGTTCAAAAAAAAAAAAAAAAAACTTTTTTTTACTGTGGATTTGACTACCAGTACATGTAGCCTGATCTATTAAGTACAGTACAACTCGAATGACATTAATTAAGAGTTTTAATTCTACCGGTAAAGCTTTTTCAAATATTAGACAATTTATATAACGGATATGATACGTTACCAAGTATACTTTAACAAACAAACTTCTTAGCCACTACGTACTGCTATTGCCACGATTAATGTGAGGATTAGAGAGTCAAATCTTTTGTGTCCCTACGTATCGACTTTTGCAATAGATCTACAGTATGTTAATTTTCATGTCAATTGCTAGTGTTGTGTGCACTGTGTACAGTGTGTAGTACTCCTGGTTGCGATGTGTCAATAATTTTCAAACACCCTAATTAATCTACTGATTCAGGCTTTTAAATATGTCAAGATTCTTAAATCCCACACTGAAGAGATAGGCCGGCCCCGTTCAGTGTTTGAATTTATCCCAAACCCCTGGGGTCCTCGTTTGTGATTAGTCCATGGTAAACCCAATTCATGCTCATTCTAGAAAAACTGATACTAGTAATTACTATTGATGATGTTCTTACAGAAAAGTCTCATTCTGACTTTGGACGAGAGTACGCGTGCTGAAGACTTTTGAAAACAAGATTAACCTTAGTTTGCAAACTCCTACATTTACCTATAGTGCGCACATGTAACAGTGACCCCTTAATTAGACTATATTTCCCTGTATATATATATATATACTATATATTCAATAGTATATTGATCTACTTTCCCTTGTATTAATTGTTCATCCGCTTATAATTTATGAATTGTTGTCACTCTTATAAGTGTAAGTTAGCCGTTAGCGTGGACATGAAATCAGTCCATTACCGGGTATACATAGACATACGAATATTAGGTCGACTAAGACTACAAAACAGCTAACTACCGGTAGTTCACAGAATACAGCTAGCCTGAGCTAGAGATCCGATAGCTACTCAAAAGTAACTCAATGTAAAGCAGAATCTATTCGACCGGATCCAGACTTCAGACTTACCGTATACGGACTTGAGACATAGAGCGATCGTGAGTCGCGACTGTAGTTTCTGTAGTTTCTGTGGTTTGATTCAACGCTTTTGGTTTCGTAACGGAAACCGGAAAAAGGAATTAATACTATATATTCAAATGCATCTAGACAAGCTTGTTACGTACAGCGCGCTTGTAATAAACCTTGTACGTATACAGCTGTTGAGCCTGTTATAGATTTTATTTGAAGATCGCAATATCTCCTGAGAAAATCCGGCTATATATCTACTGTAATGTAGTAAAACACCGTGAGAGTCGATTTCTGTCAGACGCGAGCTCGTCTTAAATACCGTAGATGCAGGCGTTCATACATTACAATGATTACATAGACTAGTTGTTATCTAGATTCTAGCCTGTTACACTGTTAGAGTCTAGACTACAGTGAGAAGTTGTCAGTTAGTCTAACGCCACACGAGCAGTAGCGCTGGCACAAACCCATGAATGCATTGCATGACTTGCATGGGTAATTACAGTAGACGTACGTCGACCGGAATGATTTGGAGTAGACCGGCTGTACTAGACGTCTTTTTTTGGACTACCGGTATCCGTAGTCTAGCAGAATTCATCAGACTACCTGTAGGCCCTCAGGCCCTGTACTGGTCCTGAAGCGTGCGCAGACGTTAGTTAATCGAAACTTCATTATAATGAGAAAATAACTGTATATAAAAGACATTGTGATATCTAGGAATCGAAATCTAAAAAAGGATGAAGCGAGCTCTAAAACTCTCTGATATGTCGACCCTGGGCACAGTAGACGTCTATCGGAGTCTATCCCACTGGTCGCAAACACTACGTATATATATGAAGAATTCGCAAATCACTATAGCTAGCTAGTATACATCACGTACTTGCAAACTGTATGTCTACGTACTGTGTCGAGTCACTGTCGAGTCGTGTGTCGACTACATTGTCCAGTGCACGTACTGTACGTTTGATTTACCGGGGTAGTCTGGTTTCATTATAAAAGTTTTTGCTTTTTAAAAAAAAAAATCATTCACTATATATTATATACTATTATATAGCATTAACAATTGATTGTGAGCAAATACCTGAATGTTGAGGTCTAGCTAGGCCGACTCGAAAGATCTTGAGTAAATTAACAAATTCAAACCAAATAAATTAATTATCTACCGGGCCCAGTAGGTAGACAGTCGACTAATCCAATTATATATGAATTATTGATCCATACATAAAGCCCTCTCCGACTATTAACGACAAATTTTTTAAGTCTTTTATTTTTGTTTTATTTCATTATCATACAGCTGTATCATGATTATTAAGACTCAAGGCCTTATACGTAGGCTAGGTCGACGACGTTTATATGAAAGTTATAACGAGCTCTAGAAACTTAGCTAGTAGAAAGAATAAGCTAAATAATAAAGGATAACTAAGCTTAGAATATATATACCGGTAGGTCTAAACTTTGGAGCCTAGAGATCTTGAGTCGGTGGATCCTCGAGGCTCTGGATATAGATATCTACATATAGACATTTACATATATACACCTAGCTAGGCCGCCAGACGCGCGCGCTAGATATGGAATTCTGAGTTTTTGGAAACATGAGACCAAATGCACAATATTGCAAAAGCGAAATACTGTATAAAAAAAAAAAAAAAAGCGAAATCAAAAAGCGAAATCAAAAATTTTACGAGAAATAGAAAAAACAAACCCAAAATAAAAAGCAAAGTACATATTACTATCGATCGTCAAAAAAGTAATTCAGTCAATTTTTCAAAAATGAATACTAGCTAGCTATATATATTCAAGTGTTTGCGATATCGCAATATTTAAAGCTTTGAACAAAATAAATTTGAACAAATTTGTTAATTAAGACTAGACAACTCCTTTTATTATTAAATTTATAGAACTTATTATGTGACTAGACTAATTGATCCTTTTATTATTAAATTTATAGAACTTATTATGTCACTTTGTCCTTTGGACTTATATTATTTCTCGATTAAAAAATTCCTCCGCTCTCACATCGTTTCCAATTTGTTGTCTCCATTTGGTAGGGTTCAAATAGTGCCATTCTGATCTCTTCCTTGCTAGAATACAAGATATTACCCTCAGTAACATCTCGGATC